>SKCR01004790.1:0-26221 GCA_019454045.1 Zanthoxylum bungeanum | reverse complement strand
CCCTTGCCGCATATAGATGTTCTGGTTGATAGTGCGGCTTTGTCCGCTATGTATTCATTTGCAGATGGGTTTTCAGGCTACAATCAGGTTCTCATGGCTGAGGAAGATAAACACAAGACAACATTTGTTACCGAGTGGGGTACCTATTGTTACAAGGTGATGCCGTTTGGGCTTAAGAATGCAGGAGCTACTTATCAGCGGATGGCCACTACACTCTTCCATGACTTGATGCACAAAGAGATTGAGGTGTATGTGGATGACATGATGTGAAATCAGAAACAAGAGTTGGGCATATTGAGGCATTAGAAAGGTTCATTCAGAGAGTTGACAGATATAACCTGCGGCTTAACCCCAAGAAATGTGGTTTGGGGACATCAGGGAAATTGCTTGGTCATACAGTGGGAATGGGCGGAATAGAGGTAGACTCCGAAAAGATCAAGGCAATCACAGAAATGCCTGCACCGAAGACAGAAAAGGAAGTCAGAGCATTCTTGGGGAAGATTCAGTACATCAGTCGGTTTATTGCCAAGCTGACATCGGTATGTGAGCCTATCTTCAAACTGTTGAGAAAAGATCAGCCAGTGAGATGGAATGAACAGTGTCAGACCGCCTTCGACAGAATCAGAGAGTACTTGGTAAAGCCACCTGTATTGAAACCTCCGAGACCGGACAGACCTTTGATATTGTATTTGGCTATAGAATCAGAAGCACTGAGGGCTATGATGGTACAGGCAGATGAGACAGGGGTAGAACATGCAGTGTATTATCTGAGTAAGAAGCTGCTTCCGTATGAGGCTCGGTATCAGAAGTTGAGAAGATATGTCTTGCAGTGGTATGGGCTTCCAGAAAGTTGCGGCATTATTCCAGTCATACAAATCCAGGTAGTGGCAAAGGAGAATCCTCTGAAATGAATATCTTCATTCAGTGCCTTCACTAGTGGGAAAATTGGGCAGATGGTTGTATTGCTGACAGAGTTCGACATTGAGTATCTCACCTCCAAAGTGATCAAGGGGCGAGCAGTAGCAGAGTTTCTGGCATTGCAACCTGTTGAGGGGGATCAGTATAAGTTTGAGTTTCCAGATGAAGAGATCCAAGCAATAACAGTTCAGAGATGGAAGATGTATTTTGACGGGGCAGTGAATTGCAAGGGAGCCGGAATCGGGATCGTGATAGTGACCCCCGAGGGAGAGACTTTGCCTTTGGCCAAGAGATTGACATTCAGAGTGACTAACAACATGGCC
This sequence comes from Zanthoxylum bungeanum, assembly GCA_019454045.1. Classification (NCBI taxonomy): domain Eukaryota; kingdom Viridiplantae; phylum Streptophyta; class Magnoliopsida; order Sapindales; family Rutaceae; genus Zanthoxylum; species Zanthoxylum bungeanum. The sequence continues at coordinate 24,980 of SKCR01004790.1, read as the reverse complement.
GAGTATGAAGCATGTGCTTTTGGTTTGACAGCATTGATAGCCTTGAAGGCCGGGAGTGTGGAAATCTACCGAGATTCTATGTTGGTAGTCCAGCAAATGCGAGGAGAATGGGAATTGAAAGAAGAACGGTTGAAGCCTTATCTTTTTCACCTCAGAAAATTGGCACAGGTTATCCCCGAGTGTAAGTTTCAGCACCTACCGAGAGAAGAGAATCAGATGGCAGACGCATTGGCTACACTAGCAGCGACTTGGGAAAATCCAGAGAAGTTAGTGATGAGACCGTTGGTACTGACAACAGCAAGTAAACCTGCTTATGAGATAGAAAGAATTCTGGAAGTTGAGGTTGACGACGGTAAACCTTGGTATTATGACATTCAGAGGTATCTGGAACATGGTGAATTCCCGGAAGGGGCGGGCAGAAAAGACAGAATAGCCATTCAGAAGTTAGCTTCCCAGTATGTGACTTTGAGAGGGGAACTGTACAAGAGGCAGGCAAACGATATTCAGTTGAAGTGTTTAAGAAAGGAAGAAGCTTAACATGTAATGGAAGAAATACACGCCGGGGTATGTGGTCCGCACATGAACGGGTTGAATCTGTCCCGCAAGATAGTGAGACAAGGTTTTTATTGGTCAACCATGGAAACAGACTGCGTGAAGATGGTAAAGCACTGTCATGACTGTCAAGCACATGGTAATTTGAATCACTTACCGCACACAGAATTGCACGGGTTGTCAGAGCCGTGGCCTTTCTCAGCATGGGGGATTGATATGATTGGGGAAATTCGACCAAATGCATCAAATGGGCATCGCTTCATAGTAGTGGCAGTAGATTACTTCTCGAAGTGGGTGGAAGCCGAATCATTCCATAATGTTACAGCGAAACAGATGGCAAGGTTCATAGCTCGGAACCTCGTTTGTCGGTATGGTATGCCGCATCATGTAGTGACAGACAACGGGGTCCAGTTTCAAGGAGAGACGAAGGCAATGTTACAGAGGTATGGGATAGGCCACCACAAGTCATCACCGTACAGGCCGCAGGCAAATGGGGCAGTTGAGGCAGCCAACAAGACTATAAAGACAATTTTAGCCAAGATGACAGAAAATTGCAGAGATTGGGCCGAGAAATTACCGTATGCTTTGTGGGGGTACAGAACATCAGTAAGAACAGCAACAGGGTCCACACCTTACTCCTTAGTCTACGGAATGGAAGCAGTATTGCCAATTGAAATGGAAATACAGTCCCTGAGGGTATTAGCAGAGGCAAAATTACCGGAACATGAATGGGCCGCACAGAGATTTGATCAGTTAGCACTGTTGGATGAGAATAGAACGAAGTCTTTGTATCACATGCAGTTGTATCAGAAGAGACTAGCTAGGGCATTCAACAAGAAAGTACGCCCCACCAAGATCAAAAAGGGTGATTTGGTACTTAAGCAGTCGAGGCCGTCGACTACAGATCCGAGAGGAAAATTCAGACCTAACTGGGAAGGACCTTACATAGTGCAAAAGGTAATGGGAAACGGAGCAGTGAAGCTATCAGACTTGGAAGGAAACGAGTTCACGAGAGCGATCAACGTAGACAGATTGAAGCAATACTTTGCATGAGGGAGAGAAGACTGAGCAGTCACCACAAGAATTGGCAGAGGATCTAACCCAACGGGATAGGAAAATCATTCATGCTACACGTAACATTGCATTCTCTTTATGTTTGTTTCTGTTTTGTGTTCGCAGGTTCAAAGAAGGGAGAAAGCGGCAGGAATGAGCCAAGCAACATCAACGCATTTCAGTTTTGGGATGAGTCCCAAGGGGCGAGGCCCATATCAGCTGGGGCGAGGCCCGTATATTGTCATTTCCAGGTAGGGAGACACATCATCAGTTCGAGGGCGAGGTCCCTTTGGTCAGCGGTGTTGGGTCGAGGTGCCCATGGTCGAGGTGCCCCCGTTGTCAGTTGTAGTTCCGGGTCGAGGTGCCCACTACATCATCAATTCTAGGGCGAGGTCCCTATAGTCAGCGGTTGTGGTGTTGGGTCGAGGTGCCCCCGTTGTCGGTTGTAGTTCCGGGTCGAGTGCCCCGGTCGAGGTGCCCACGGTCGAGGTGCCCACGGTCGAGGTGCCCACTACATCATCAGTTCCAGGGCGAGGTCCCTATGGTCAGCGGTGTTGGGTCGAGGTGCCCAGGGTCGAGGTGCCCCCGTTGTCGGTTGTAGTTCCGGGTCGAGGTGCCCAGGGTCGAGGTGCCACCATCATCAGTTCCAGGGGCGTCAGTTCACCAGGGCGAGGTCCCTATAGTCAGCGGTGTTGGGTCGAAGTGCCCAGGTCGAGGTGCCCCCGTTGTTAGTTGCAATTATTGGGACGCGTCCCAGGATCGAGGTCCGCTGCAGTATCAACTCAACTCGAGGCGGCAGCCGAGCCAGGTAAGTAAAAATGCATTGCATAACTTTGATAGGATTGTTCAAAGTCACACACTGCACAAGTCCCATCAAAGTGGGGGCGACTATAGGCATTGCATTTTCGCATGTGAAACCCGATGATGAGTCTCAATTGGAGGCACTACCTTTTTAGCTAAGGATATTGCGGGAAACGGAGGTCGGAAGGGGAAATTCGGAATAAGTATGTCGTCAAGTTCATTCCACAAGTTCACTGTCTTCGTTGGTGCTGCGTTCGTTACTTCGTTCGAACCTCGTGCAGAGATTGCGGACGTTCGTGCCACATTCTAATTGGCGTTCGAACGGAGCCGGTATTTTGGTTTTGCTGCTAGCCTCGCACCTCAGCCCATTTAGCCCCCCAAAGCCCATTAAAACAATCCAAATTAAATAATTATTAATTAAATTAAAACATTAACTAAATGAAATATAATTAAATTAAATAAATAAAGAATTAAATCATTACCAAATTAAAGAAAACATAAAATAAAATCATGCCTAACTTAGACAAATCAAAAATATATTATATACTAAAACTAAAAAGAAGATACACCTAATAAAATCAATCATAACCAATCAAAGCCAATCATATATTGACTTCCTAATCTAATAAGATAATTACCAATCTAAAATATTTGTATTCCTAAACCAACACAAATTAAATATTGCAACTTCCTAACTTAAAATATTTTGTCCCCCCTCAATCTTGTGTATACCTTTCTCATCTCTCCTAATTTGGAAGCAAATCTCTTCCTTGTGAGACAAGGTGAAGCCCTAGCCCTTCTCTATATAAACAACCCATAACCTAGCCACCCCTCCTCTCCAATCTCTCTAGCTCATACACACAATTCACACAAGAATTATAGCAAGAAATACTAGACATCACAAGCATATCACTCCATTGATCCTTACCCTCACACCACCGAAAATTACACCAAAACAACCCCTAACCACCACCGAAAATCACACAAAACACAGCAGCCTAAACCACACCAAAACAGTCCTTAAAATCCCTTAAAACAGTAACATAAAAGACACTTACAATCCTTGAAATAACCACACAAAACCACACCAAAAAGAACATCAAAACAGTCCACCAACAGTAAGCAGAAAACACAGAGGGAACGACAGCAAAACCATAAGGAAACAGCAGCAAAACGGAGTCGGAACAGTAGCTCGAGTGGCCGAACAGCGAAGGAAGAAGCAAACAAACCAGTGAACCAGAAGAGTTGCGGAGCTTTACCCCTTCGATCTTCGTGGAACGCGAGTCCGAGAGACAGCTTAAAAGGTTAGACCTGAGGGTATCTTTCACACTTATTCTTATTTAATTTCTGGTCATTTATTTTTGATTATATTTCCTGTATTTGTGGCATTTGTGTGTGTATGATGTGTATTGCGGGTATTGGATGAATGGAAGAGTGTTGTCTCTTGTGGTATATAGGATGGAAACCCAGACCTAAATTTCGTAGCCGAATCCGAATGGACGGTAGTGCGGTCTGTACTTGGGACACAACTCCACGTACCACTTGAGTAAACGACACATTCTCTTGTTTTGTGTTGCTTTGGTTTATTTAATTCTTGTCATTTAAATTCTGCATGTTGTTCATTCCCGTATGATACGATTGAGTGCATGGGCTTAGTAAGTGCGATGAAAGGTTCCCTAATTGGAGGGTTAAAATCCTTCACCACGATGCTCTGCCGCACCGATTGATGTGTGTTCGATTGAATGCGAAATACGTTCAATCGGACATACTTAGTTTGATATGATTGTCTTTATTTTCGTATGCATGATTCAATCGAGTGCATGGGCTTAGTACGTGCGATGAAAGGTTCCCTAATTGGAGGGTTAAAATCCTTCACCACGATGCTCTGCCGCACCGATTGATGTGTGTTCGGTTGAATGCGAAATACGCTCAATCAGACATACTTAGTTTGATATGATTGTCTTTATTTTCGTATGCATGATTCAACCGAGCGCATGGGCTTAGTAAGTGCGATGTGAGATCCCCTATGGGGAGGGACTAAAGCCCTTTACCACGAGGCTTTGCCGCGCCAGTTGATGTATGTTCGGTTGGATACAAGATACGTTCAATCGGGCACACTATGTTTAATATTATTGCTTTTCATTCTATGTATGCATGATTCAGTCGAGCGCATGGGCTTAGTATGTTGGTCTAAAGGTCCTCTCTTTGAGAGATCAAGAGCCCCAAAAGGCCACCTTTACGGCAGTACTTCGCCGCGCCCCCCCTTTATTTTGTCGTTTATGTATTGCGTCCCATTTCCTGCACCAAGTCTGTTCCCGTTCGAACGCGTTTACGAACGCAACTCGAACGCGCATGTATTTTGCCTTGTCATGCATCAGGTCTTGCTTATGTTCGAATGCGTTCACGAACGCCATACGAACGTGAGCATTCTGTTTCATTTCCGTTCGAACGTGTTCACGAACGCCACACGAACGTGAGCATTCTGTCTCATTTCCGTTCGAACGCGTTCACGAACGCCATACGAACGTGAGCATTCTGTTTCATTTCTGTTCGAACGCGTTATCAAACGCCATACGAACGCGAACCTTCTGTTTACCGTTCGAACGCGTTTACGAACGCTACACGAACGCGCACCCACTGAATTGAGTCCTCTTCATTAGATTTCATGCATAGTTTTCCTAGTAGCTATCCCCACATGCATGAATACAAATATGTTAATGTATTACAGTTCATATGCTTATGCCGTGATAACATTTGAGTATTATTTCTTGTGGTATATCGGATGGAAACCCAGACGTAAATTCCGTAGCCGATTCCGAATGGACGGTAGTGCGGTCTGTACTTGGGATACAATTCCACGTACCACTTGGAAAAGTGCCCATATGTGTGCTTGTATGGTTAATATTGTGCTTGTGTTTTCCTGAATGTAATATGCAAATGAAGTTGTATATTCGTTGCTATTTTGATATATGTTAAGCATGCAATTTTAAATGTAAGATATATGTGAAATGTGTACATAAGTTTTATTTTGCATATGAAAATTTAGAAGCATGATACTCTTGAAATAAGTGTTACTTAAGCTTGATTAAATTATTACATAAATCCTTTCATTACAAGTGACATAAGTAAGGGACCATTCCGAACCCAATGGTTTGAGGTCTTCCCTTGCGAGGGGTGAGTGCGACCTTAAATCTTTGTCCCGGTTCACACCGGGTGGCGACTCCATATTATTTAGTATTTCCCAACTAGTGCCGCGAGCCTAGAAACGGCGTCGCCCAGGTCCTGTTGTCCACAATATGCTATTAATCTCTAAGTGTTGGGGTTTTAGGCAATCAGTATGGTAACGCAGCGGAATGCCGGAAAATAAAAATTACTCAATACTTAAAAATTGATTTTTTTTTACCAAAATCAGATTTTTCATAAATTACCGTTTAGCCCCTAAACTTTGTATTTTAATCATTTTAGTCCTAAATTGTCAATACAATTCTAATTGATTCCAAATCAATGGCAGAACCCATAATTAGCCCACTGAACTTTTATCCGACATCTCAATAGCCCACCAAACTTTTATTTTCACCCTTTAGCCCATTGAACTCTTAAAAACAGTGTAACAATTCCATTTAGTGTAACGCCGTTCGTTTACCGTCCACATCACATTTTTCCGTTAGGAGTTGATGACGTGGCAGCCAACAGTGCAAATGCCAAATATAACATAACACATAATTGACCCTATGAACTTTTATAATACATCCCATTAGCCCCATGAACTTCAATATTTTACCTATAAGCCTACATAACTCTCATAAATGATGTTAAAAATCTTTATAACTACATAAACCATCATCAACACAATCATGTCTTGAAAAAATTGCAAATGGTCTATTTAATTTCATTTGAACATTAATCAACACTACTAAAAAAAATAAACTTTCAATATTAAAAAAATAATAGTAAAACACAATCATATCTAATTTTTAATAAATAATTTTAGAATAAAGGTGACGCAACATATTAAATGGTTCATAATAACAACACAGAAAGACGAAAAAGAAACATAATATTGAAACGAAAAATACAAAATAATAGACTTAGATTAACCAATAGTATCTAGACTAATGATATTTGTTTAATTTAAGTTGTGTAACAAACATGTTTAGATCAACAAATACTGATATTTGTTGATAATTTAAGTACCATGAATTTGTGTTTAATATGTTGCATCACCTTTATTCTAAAATTATTTATTAAAAATTAGATATGATTGTGTTTTACTATTATTTTTTTAATATTGAAAATTTATTTTTTTAATAGAGTTGATTAATGTTCAAATGAAATTAAACAGATCATTTGTAATTTTTTCAAGACATGATTGTGTTGATGATGGTTTATGTAGTTATAAAGAGTTTTTAACATCATTTTTTAGAGTTATGTAGGCTTATAGGTAAAATATTGAAGTTCAGTGGGCTAATGAGATGTATTATAAAAGTTCAGGGGGTCAAATATGTGTTATGTTATATTTGACATTTGCATTGTTGGCTGCCACGTCATCAACTCCTAACGAAAAAATTTGACGTGGACGGTAAACGGAACAGCGTTACACTAAATGAGTTTGTTACACCGTTTTTAAAAGTTCAGTGGGCTAAAGGGTGAAAATAAAAGTTTGGTGGGCTATTGAGATGTCGGATAAAAGTTCAGTGAACTAATTATGGGTTCTGCCCCAAATCAATCCTAAAATGATTTATACATGTCTTATACATGAAAATACAATTCTCAGATCACGAAAACAAATTTTTTTGATATTCCCGAGAGGTCCCCATATTTTCAAGAATTTGCAATTTGGTTCTTTTTGTTCAAAACATATCAAGATCAAATCCAAAAATTCCCAAATTTAATATACATCATATATACATCAAATTACATCACATATATGAAAATCCCCAAATTTGGGGTGGGTTATGAATCCTAATTTTACAATCTCCACAAATTGACAAATTAACACCAAAATAATTAAATTCAATTCCCACCACACCAAACAAGTCTCACCATCATGAAATAACACAAGATCAATTCTAGGTCATTTATTAGTAGCTAAACAACTCTAGAATGACAACTCACCATCAAATAGCAAAAAGAATGCTTAAGAAATAATTTCATGCAATCTTAATACATATACATGCTTCCATCTTTGAATCAAGTTCCCAACCATCAAAATACATCCACAAGAGAGTAGAGAAAAAACTAAGGTACACATATTGAAGCCTAGAATCTTAGAAACATTTTTCATAAAGAAGAAAGTAAGAAAAACTTACTAAATTCAAAGATTTCCAAGCTTTTGCTTTCTTTCTTCCTTTTTTCTCTCAAGCTCTCTTTTAATTTTGATTTAGGGTTCTTAGATTATGAAACAAAAAATGAAAATAAGGCTTTATATATTTTCCCTCAATCTCCCAATAATGTTCCATTTTTTTAATCACCTGAAAATAAAATAAAGAAATAAAAATTACAAATAAAAATAAAGAAAATTAGATATAAATAAATTAGATAGCTTCAAAATTAATAACTCAAGAAAAATAAGTCCCCGGCAACGGCGCCAAAAACTTGACCGGCGTAAACACACACGTATAACGCAAGCGCACGTATCGTTCAAGTAGTATAAAAATATCGATCCCACGAGGACTTAATTTCTACTGTTGTTATAAATTATTGATACTATTTATTTACAAATATCTAATTGAGGGTGAAGAGAATGATTGCTTGATTGATTTGGTTGATTGTAGATTTGCTAAATAAATAAATAAAGAGACAAAAGAAAATACTAAGGAAAATAACAAAAGACACAAAGATCTAGGGTTGTGAATCATTATAATATCTTTTAAAAGATGAAGTGATTATTTTATGTTTGTGTAATAAATCAATTTATTAACCTGGAACACGAAATTATGCAAAAGCCTCTGTCGATGGTCAGACGCAAATACCCAGTTTAACCCAATTGAACCATATGTCTATGTCAACCAAATTATCTGGATTCATTAAGTTTAAGTTCCAATTATGGCTACCCCCGCCCGACAGGTATATGTCTATCCTGTAAGGAAATCTATTAAAGGGTTATCTATCCTCAAGGAAGATCGTTGGCTATTAAGTCTAAGGCTGAAACCTAAAATCCCTATGTCTAGTTCATTTTAGATTTACCACATCAATCTTATTGGTGATCAGACAACAAGAAGCATTAAGCTTAAAAGTTAACAAGTAAACCTTTAAATTACCCAAACTATAAAATAACCCCTTATAAACCGGTGATATTAGAATTCATCACAACCCCAGATAACTAACACATAACTAGGGCTAGTAAAAACTTAAAAGTAAAAGACATAAAGTAAAAATACTGAAAAGTAAAAGACATAAAGTAAAAGCTGAAAAGTAAAATAAAATAAAATAAAATAAAATAAAATGCTAAGGTAAAATGAATTACTTTTACTATTTACTATTTTAGATATCTCCCATAAAATAATATATAAACTTGTAATTCTGTTTCCAACCAGCCATAAATGCGGTAACCTGATTAAGTCAAATTAAGTCCAACCAGCCATAAAGGCGGAACCAAAATTAAATTACCAACCGACCAATCTGGCGGTATCCTTGATTAGTCAGGTTTAAACTAGATTAAAATGAATTACCAACCGACCAATCTGGCGGTATCCTTTTTAAGTCAATATTTAAAATAGTGAATATATTATTTTTAAGGGAGATTAATCTAAATAGTAACAGTAAAAAAATTACCTTTCACCCTAGCTGGGGAAGTTACCTCCTCATGATAAATAGTAAAAACTGTAAAAAGTAAAAAAGAAAAAGTAAATTACTATATTAACAAAACGTAATTAAAATTATTTACAAAACTAAAAACTAAAAAAAACTAAAAACTAAAAGAAACTAGAGAGGGAAACTCTCTCTTTACATCAAAGAGATAAGAGAGAGTGGTGCAACTAAAACTGAAATTTGAAGCTCTATTTATAGGCCTCGGTAGGCTTCCAGCGTCGCGACGCCAAGGCCTTTGGCGTCGCTACGCCAGCTTCTGTCGACGTGGCACGCTTTGGTTCGTCGGTTTGCAGATTCTGGATAAGCTGATAAGGTGACACATGGCAGAGTGGTTGGGCTTCAATTATTGTGACATGTGGCGGCTTCTGATTGGTCGATGAGATTCTTATCCGCCACGTGTCATATAAGGATTAGATACTCAATGATTGATGCTGACGTGGCGGTGACGTGGCGACACATGGGAAAGAGACTGTCGGCACCGTAGGATTGTGACACGTGGCACTTCTTGATTGGCTGATGATGACGTGGCAGTTTGACTTGGTCAACCTGGTGATGTGGCTGATGACGTGGCAATGACGTGGAGTGACACGTGACGATGATGACTGTCAGCACCGTAGGATGCTGACACGTGGCACAACGCATGTTACCAGATCGGCTGTGATGGTGACACGTGGCATGGTGCACGTTAGCAAAGTCAAACTTTTCTCAGATTCTGACACGTGGACCAGGCGCATGTTAGCACTGTTCGGCGCACGTTAGGCGTCGCGACGCGGGAAATTTACTGATTTGCCATTTTGTCAATTTTTCTCTATTTTGGCCCCAAATTGCTTCCAATGCTTTCCCAACTTTATTTATCTGCAAAATAACACAAAACACATCAAAATGTTCACAAAACTCAAGAAACTATACAAAATATTAGGTTAAAATGAGTGGGAAATAGTGATAGATTTACCACTCATCACACCCCCAAACCTAACATTTTGCTAGTCCTCGAGCAAAACACAAAATAAAAGAACAAAAATAAAATTAACTAAGCCACTTTCGTAGGGATCACAGTTGCATTTAGCGTATGCAACAAGCCTTTAAACCCCTAGGTGTCCTAGTGGACGAGTTGTAGTCTCGTGAGGGTTTACAACAATGATACCCACAAACATTTTACAAAAGTAAAAAGGTAGTAAAACTAATGCACACAAAAGCAAAAAGACAAGCGAAAAGAGAATAAAGATGTTAGTGACTAATCAGGTGAAACTTCTACTCCAAGTTACTAGTTGTTTTGTTTTATTCTAAATTACTGAATAAGTAAATTCTCCGATTATTCTTACCATTCTTCATATACATAGCCAACAAAATATTAAACAACTTATTTTTGCCCACAACAGTCATAAGTGCAGTCGATAAGAAAATAATATTTTTGTCCTAAAGTTCTATCAGATTTCACACCTTTTGTAGCAATGGAATAATTTTTCTCATTTTTCTGATTTTTTCTTTGATTTTTCTCTATTTTTTATTTATATACAATATCTTCCGTCTATGTAGCGAGTATTGGGTCGGTGACTCCCAAACCAGTTGGCTTTAGGGCACCAGGTGTTAAGACACCCCTACGGACTTAATTACTCAGACTTCAGATATATATATTTTTGCAGCATCTTCGATCCATGTAACGAGCTTTGGGCCAGTGACTCCCAAACCAGTTGGCTTTAGGGCACTAGGTGTTAAAACACCCTTACAGACTTAATAACTCAAATCTCAGACGTTTTTTTTTTTTTTTTTTTTTTACTCCATTGCTTTTTGAGATGTTTCCTCCAATTAAACTAGAGCACTGAATATTACAACTTTTCAATTTTAGCTCATGTCCGTATGTTACTATATATGTTGATAATATCTGTCAACTGAGCATATGAAGATCCATTTTAGTCCGTTTTAAGGAGAATTCACAAATTAAATAATTCAAAATGAAATAAACAAAAATTAACTTGTTTCGAAATAGGTTTGAGATAGGTCTCAGGAGTGGAAACTCCTTACTCAGCTATCTCTTACCAATTTCACATTTTTAGTCAAATAAAAATGCAAAATATTTTTGTAATTTTTGAAAATTTTCCAATTTTTTTGTATTTTTCGAAAAATTTTGGCCTAAAAATAAAAATAACACACAAACTAAAAATAAGGTACTGATCAACTAATTTCCTCCCCCAAACCTAAATGAGACATTGTCCCTAATGTCTTAAACAGTAGAAGAAGAGTTTAGAAGATAATACCTGGTTAGCTGAAATTCTAGGAAATTAAAGGTTAAGATCCAGATTAATCCGACGCCTCTTACCACGATCGTCCTCGGACCAATTTATCTTTGAGAGGATAGGGTCAACTTGTGGTTCATAGGCTATGAGTTGGTCTATTAGATCCGGAGCAGTTCTGGCAGTGAAGAGGAGCTCTTTCATAGGTTTTGACACGAACCCATTTCTCCGAGCATCATCAAGAAACACACAAAGAAAATCATAAAATCCATCAACATTAAACTGTCCAAGCGGTTTCTGGTGTATGTTCAGGTTCGCCCAAGATAGAATTATAAAAATTTCCTCCAATGTACCCAAGCCACCTGGCAAAGCGATAAAAGCATCAGCACAGTTAATCATTTCTACCAGTCGTTCAGACATACCTGGCACGATCAGTTCCTCACCGTTTGATGATCCAATAAGATTTGCCTCTGCCAAGGGTTTTGGGATGATTCCCAAAACATGACTGCCTCCTTCCTGTACAGCCTTTGAAACGATCCCCATAAGTCCGAGATTGCCTCCGCCATATATTAAGTGCATGTTCCTTGCAGCTAAGACTCGACCCAATTCCTGTGCTGCTTCTACGTATTGTGGTTTAGTTCCAACACTACTACCGCAAAACACACAGATGTTTTCAACTCGTCTTCTTGAAGTGGCTTCCATTTCTTATGTATTTCTTTTTCAAATCAGGATGCCTTCAAAAGTGTAATGACGGCTGAATTTATAGTACCTGAAAAGGGTGAGTAATAATAGCACTAGTATCTTCAGAATGACGTTTGCTAGCTAAATAAAAAAAAAAAACCGTGAATGGTGATACTCTCTAAGTTCAGGCATATCCGTCACGAAATCCAATTTCGTGTCCATAATCTACCCACACATAAATTATGACGAACACAGTTTGAGGTCACTGCATACGTATAATCCTTCCGTCACAGGTATCCAGATTATGCCACAGATATAAATATAAACGTCAAATCTCTATAGGTATAATCTCGTCGACGATTCTATTAGCAATCTCTGTACATAGAACTGACGAATCCTATCTTGACACGCACAGGATATCCTGAGGATCAGTCCATACCCAACGAACATGCAGAGGTCTGTTCTAAGTAGATCGGTGACGTGACTACCATCAAAGTGTGGATGATACCTCATACATCCACAATGGTATCTCAAGTTGAAGGATCACTATGCTCACTCAACCCGAGAAGATTCTTATTGATGTTGGTGTACCATCTATTAAGAATCTTTAGTGAGTCGTTCAATGTTTATCTGATATAAACTTCTACGTGTCTATACGAGTCTCCCGAGACTCATGGTTCATTGAGAAACCATTAGAATCCAACATTCCAATATACGACACGTACCGGTCTCAGCGGGTTTACTTACTGACCAAGTAATTGTAAATCTTTACCAGAAACAGTTAAAGAATGATACTGTTATGATACTGCTCAATGTCAGTTGCGACGCTTTTACAATTGTATCATAACCAATCACTCTATGGTCATTTACGTCTTTACCATATAATATAATAATTTATATTATAGAAAATATTATTTTATTCACTAATAAAATATTTACAAGAGTATTTACAGGGAAATACATAAGAAATTGGCGCTCTGAGCACCAACCCTAACACTAAGTCGATGCATGTAATTAGTAAAATGAAGAAATAATTGAACGATGAATTTGATATGACAGAACTAGGTAGTACAAAGAAGATCTTATGTATGACCATTGACAGAGATAAAGGTAAACACTTGTTAAAGATTTATCAGTCATCATATTTGCATAAAGTCTTATCTAAGTTTGTAGTCAGTGGTTGTAAGCATGTTAGTCCACCATTAGCAAGTTACTTCATTTTGTTCAAATCTCAGTGTCCTAGCACTAGTTCAGAGGTGGTTAAAATGGAAGATATCCCATATGCTAATGCTATAGGATCTGTTATATGCCATGATTAATACCAGACCTGATTTGTCATATGCTGTATCTCTGTTAAGTAGATTTATGTCAAATCATGGAAGTCCTCACTGTTCTGTATTAAAATAGTTGTTAAAATACATAAATACCACACTAGACTATGAATTATGTTTTAACAAGAACATAATGTTAGATTTGGTAAGGTGTGTGGATTCTGATTTTGTAGGATATAGAGACTCAAGGAAATCCACCACATCATATTATTTCACTCTTGGAGGTAATTGCATCAGCTGAAAATCAAATTTACAGCCTTTGGTTGCATTGTGAACAATTGAAGCAGAATATACAACTGTAGCTGATGTGTTTAAAGAAGCCATGTGGCTTTAGCGTATCTCAACAGAAATAAAGCAACTCTATGGAAAAACAGTTGTGTATTCAGACAGTCAAAGTGCAATACATCTATGTAAAAATCCAATATACCATGGGAGGACTAAGCATGTGAACATCAAATACCACTTTATAAGGGAAATAGTCTCAAGTGGCAGAATTGAGATTAGGAAAATCTCAACTGAAGATAACCCTGTTGACATGGGGACATAAATAGTGACTGCTACCAAACTATCCCACTGCATGAAGATATTGCATGTGGGGGTTGGCTCAGTCAGCAGCCAACATGAACAATGATGGAAATGCTGAAGCTTACTACATTAGGTCATGCCTGAAATGAGGTTTATATGAATTGAACCGGGAGGTCTAAAGCTTCAAGGTGGAAATTGTAAAGTGTGAAGTTTTAGTCCATATTGACTATGCTTGGGTCAGATCTGGTTGCCATTATTATATGACCTGTTAATGCGTGGCAAAGAAATGACTTGTTGTTTCATTTTCTCATTGGAATACAATATGTAGACGGTTTATATAAATTTGAAAGATAGAGGCCGTTGGATATGTACATGTGGCTACATCTTTGCCGTCGTTTAGCACTTGCTCTTCATATAAATTCAAAGTCAGGATTGAGAATTTCATTAGATTCTCATTCTCAAAAACTCATGCATTCCTCTCAAGTTCTCTCAAAGCTTTTCATCGCAATAAATTAGAATCAGTTTTTGTAGTCTTACTTGTAAATCAGTTGTAAGTAGATCTTTGATATCTTGTTGTATATTGAAGATTATAACTGAGTTTTGAGTGTAAGATTGACACTATTAGAATTCTAGGGCTTTTGATTTTGGGGATCGTTTGTGTGAGATAGAGAAACTACAAGAATTTATACAAATCTTGTTATTAGTGCAGTGAGATCCATTGTTTCTGGAGTTTATCGTGGATGTAGCCTGATTCACTAAGGTGAACCACGGTAAAATCTTGTGTCTTCTTGTGCATGCTTGATTGTGTTGGTTCTTGGAAAATTCTGTGCGCGTATTGAAAACTTGAGTTTTGAGTAACAAAAGATTTTAACTAATAAAATGATTACGTGTCTTGGATTCAGACCGAAAATTTTATCACAACAAAATCATTTTCCATTTTAAGAAACATAATCATTGAATTTGAATGGTATTATTTCAATGCATCTTTCCATGTCCTATATAATAAAATCCTTATTCACAAGTCAACAATGTACAAGAGGAAATCATTCTTTTAGACAAAAAAACAATCTTAAATTTTAAGCGTATCAAGCAAAACTATATTTACATCAAATTCCAAGTGATTGCTTCAGTAGTAAGGACTTTGATTTTGAGTAGTTTGTTGTCTCTTTGAGATACAGTTCTCGAAGATTATTTGAGGTACACGTAAGTTGATTTGTACACAGTTACCAAAAAAAATATGTTTACATAGTTTGAGAGAGTGTTGACCAAGATTGGTTCACAAGTTCTTCAGACTCAAGAGTGCTATAATTTAAAAGGAGTAATTGTTTTATCTTAAGAGACGACAACCAATATCTGCAAGTTAAGGAATCTAATTCTTGACTCAATCGAAAGCTCCAACAAAAAATCATCACAAATTTCAGGGTCATATATTTGTGTTCTTCACATCTGATATATGTTTATATTTGATTGTAATATTTAAATATGATTAAAGTGTAGTTTATTTTCAACAATTTTATCACTGATTTCTGTATTAAAACTAAACAAAAATGAAGTAATAAAATCCCAAGAGATGGAAAATTCAGTCCAACCTAGAGAATTGAAAGAGGTATGTATTTCAAGTATTACTGCGATGCTTTTCTCACCAGTTGTGTAATATACATGGGCCATGTAAAACTTGGTCCTCCGCACAAGTCAATAGTGTGACCCGAAGAGTCTATCGAGCCCTGTGCTATTTAAACATAGATTAATCAACAGTTAATCTCAAATCATTATTTAAATAATTCGATTTAATCGATTTTGAATGTTTAAATCATCCCTAATTTTATGATAATTTTGATTGATTAATCGTCTGATTTCTAATTCCCAAAACTCATCCAATATCTTTTTTTTTTGAATCTTTCTCAATTTATTAATATTTTTTTAGTTTAGATCTATGATTTTATGTGAAAATGAGAATGATTCGTTTAGAAACGATGAAGAAGAATGAAAATATATTTTGATTTGAAAGAATTATTATCGCAATATAGAGGATTTTTTCAGGTACTGCTGCAACTTCCTAGCAGGTGAAGAATTTGAAGCCATTGGGGTGATATTATGAGCGTGTTGGGGGGGCCAGAAACAGGGAAGTTTCCAGGGGATTCAATCATCACCAGGACAGGTAATCGGAAGGAGGCAGCAAGTGTAGATGAAATAGAGTGGAGACTTCCCCCTAGAGGCTGGTTTAAAGCTAATCTAGATGCATAATTCAAACACGACAACCGGCAGCAAGGGATTGGGTGTGATTTTCAGGAATAGCAAAGAAAAACTAATAGCGGTTGCTTTTCAGCAGAGTCCTCCATTAGCAGATGTTGAACAAACATAAGCTACAACGATTTTGGTGGCATATCAAACATGAAAAAGAAAATAAATTAATGCCCCTTGTCAAGTTGTCATCGAAACCGAATTACTAGTGTCCGAGCTAAATTTTGGCCAAGGACCCAAATGTTATGATATCTCAGATCCACACATCAGATATGGCCCAATTAGTACTAAACAGCCCTTAACACACTCGCATGAGTCATAGGCGGGGCCCACGAGCCCTCATTGGCAAAGGCCTATATGACCTAGAGGCTTCTAAAGATCTATATGACTTATACATGTTTCAGCAAGATCCTAATCATGGTACTTGATGTCCCATTCGACATTATTAGGCCAGTTTTAATAAGGAAACTAAGTATTTGTATCATGACGAACTACCTACGAACTCGGTAATCTAATCCAACTATCATAAGGATTATCCCTAATCCCGAGTATCTAAACACTTCTGATTCAACTACCCTTTCTTAAATGGGCTTGGAATACGATTCTTCCAAAGAATCCTAATCCGACTTGGAGGTTACTTCACAACTTACAAAAGGAGATGGGGTTTAAAGGATTGATTCATTCAAACTTGGCACTCACACTTGAGTACTCAAAGCATACAATACCCATAAACACTAGCTTACCGCCCTTATGGTAATCAATCTATGAAGGTCAAGGTAACCCTAAACCTTGCTCTTACCGCTCTTTCCGCTCATCTAAATCACTGACTTGAGCGTCGGATTGCCTACGGCATCCACCATACCGGTGGGTAGAAACTCTGCGCTCACTTTATCTTTATTTTACAGGATCCCTAGTGCCCCAACATACATATTCTTGATTGTAGGCTGAAGGAAAAATTCACATCTATAATTTAGCCCACCGTGGGGCCCTGAAGATTCATAGCAAGCAAATTTCTCTCACTCTACGATTCACATAAACACATCTACATACATGGTTTCTAGCAGCGAAAACACACCAAATTCCGTGGCTGGACAATGGCCTATCTCCAGGAATGGTTGCGAGCACTAAAGGATGAGAACCTCACGCAGAGCACCAACATCAGTGTCCAAAAGCAATCGAAACAGATGGCCTCGACCTCTAAGCGGCAAGGAACTCAGAACCACTCCAGCGGCTTCGTCATTTTGAACAACCTCTTAGAGGCATTCGACGATGTTGTTGACAACGATCCACCACCGGATGACCGCCTTCAGAGCCGCCATAAGATTCACGATATCCCTTTAATGGACCTAACACAACAAGCCGCCTCCACTATACATAAAAAGATGAAGGAGGTCAAAGAGGAAATTCTTTCCGTCCTACCTGGAGTGAGGCTACCAGTAAAGAAGAGCGGGCCGAGATAATTTCAAACACTCATTTTCTAAAGACCATCTTATCCGTAGAACTTTAATGGAAGTTTAGCCCTATCGACATGAGGCTCTACGATGGATCCATTGACCAGGACGATCACGCCATCCATTATAAGTATAAGATGATGTCTACAGCCCTAGCTCTCCACCAATAAGAGGCTGGAATGTGTATAGGGTTCAGTGAGACGCTAGCAGGCCCAACCCTAATCTGGTTCATTAAACGCCTATACCGATCCATTGGATCATACCAATAGTTGGCAGATAAGTTCATAGAACACTTTGCAAGCTCCTGTAAGATTAAAAAGATCACGAATGACCTAAACGTAATCCAACAGCGGAAGGCAGAATCTCTATGAAGCTACGTTGCTCGCTTCAATAAGGAAAATATATCAATACCGGATCTCTACCAGCCAACAGCCGTGGAAGCCTTCAGGAATGGACTGCTTACCGACAGTGGGCTCTATAAGAAGCTAAAGAAGTTTCGATGCTACACTATAAACCAGGCCTTGGCCCGAGCCCAAATTGATATTAGGTGGGAAGAATACAAGAGGAACATGAAGTGTGAGGGTTCCACCAGCCACCATGGAGAGAAAATTCTGAATCCCCCTAAACGACCCAAAGACTTTGATGGTAGTGCCCCAATACCAGTAGACATGAGGACTCCACGTAGATTGGAGCATCGACCGCTCAATCGGGATTACGAGCACCGACCGTCATCCTACAGGGTTCAAAATCGGTCATCGCCAAACAGGCCAAAGCTCACAGACTACAACTTTAATGTGTCTCCCGGTGAATTGGTCTCGGTTCTTGAGAAGATTGGAAATGAAGTAAGATGGCCTACACGGCCTAGAGACGAATCTTTTAAGAAAGATACGAGTAAATGATGCGAGTTCCACCGAGACAACAAGCACATGACAGCCGACTGTGTGGCCTTAAGGTTGGAGGTTCTGGAGTTGCTGAACAAAGGATATCTGAAATATTTGTTTACGAAGAAGGGCAAGGATACACTGGCCCAATTGATGAGAGATGCGACTGAGAAGATGGCCCCCCTCCAACCCCTCCAATTAAAAACATGGTGAATCTTATCTCAGGCAGATCAGAAGTTAGTGGCATCTCTAAATCTGCCGCCAAATGACATGCAAGAGAGGCTGCAGTCCCGACAAAGTCGCTCGGAGGGGCATTTACCAATCTGACCATCGAGTTCACCAACGGTAAGAGTTCAGGTTAGGCACACCCCCATCATGACGCCTTAGTGATCTTCTTATAGGTAGCTAATTTCATGTTCAATGGGTACTGATAGACATAAGATCTTCAACTAACATCATTTTCACCATTGCCATAACTGACATGGGTGTGGAATTGGATAACTTCAATTGACGGTCAATAATGCTGATTAGATTTAGTGGAGAGCAGAAGTTCACATTGGGAGAAATATCACTCCCGGTATATGCTGGAGGGGTCAATAAGCTAACAACATTTATAGTCTTGGATTATCCCTTAGCCTGTAACTTGATCGTTGGCTGTAATGGATTCATGACATGATGGCAGTCTCGTCCACCTTCCACCAAAAGTAAAAGTGAAGTGGAGTAATGCTAGATGGACTCCAAATCTGTGAGTGGACACTCTATTTCTAAGTTGACCTTTTCATTTACATTGCTTTTAGTAAAGACTTATGTTTACGCACATAGGCGTTAGTCGATTTTATTGCAGCTATTCCATGAAAGAGAATGTTTTAAGAAGTATGAATTTAAAACCATGATTTTATGATTTTGGAGACATGAGGGAAAAACCCACCTCAAACTGTAACTTATGGAATTGACGGATAACATGTGCACATGTAGAGCATGACTAGGGGGACAACGATACGTAACGCCTCTAAATCCTAGATTCAGGGTTAGGGGACGACTATACGTAACACCCATAAACTCTAGTTTCAGGGTTAGGTAGTAGCATGAATCAGCACTTATGGCTCTAGTTCAGTGGCTTAGAGGACATCGATACGTAATGCCCCAAGACCACTAGTTAGACATATGATGGGACGGTGATGCGTAACTCTCCCATGCGTCAGGTTTTTTAGAGAAAGGTTTTTCAGTGATCGACTTTCAGAAATTGTTTTTCAGAGATGTGATTTTCAGAGATGTGATTTTCAGAAAAGATAGTTTTAAGAAAGAGTTTTCAAGAGAAAATGTTTAATACACTCTCAGAGTTTTAGAGACAGATAGCAGTTTTCACAAAGGTTTTTCAGAAAAAAAGTCATTCTCAGATAAGAACATAGATTTCAGAAAAGATGATTTCTTTGAAATGATTGTGATTTTAGAACAATGGAATTTCATAAGTATTTCAGTTTTCATTTTAACCGTCCACTCACTAGGTCGTTCAAATGATCTAACCCCCACTCCCAGTGTTTTTAATTTACAGGTTTACCGGAGGATGAGCTCGGGAGGATGGATATTGATGGCAGTCACTAGGGTGTCGAGTCCACCAAGTCAAGTCAAAGGGAGAGAGTTTAGTCAGAGTCAAAGTGAAGTCATGTAATAGTCATTGGTATTGCATCGGTCATTGTATAAAGTTAAAATATTTATGAATGAAGTTGTAAAGGAAAGTATATTGGGTATACAATTATCAATATTGAGTTATATTTCATGTTGTTGAGTCATGGAAATGGTCCATATGCATGAATCAGTAATTTGAGATAAGTTTAACAATGATGATCACAGTCAGATAGTTAGAGGCTCAGGGGGATAGGTCGGCCTATTCCCTGCCAGTAGCATCTTCTGGAGGGGGATGTTACAAATATGGTATCAGAGCATGGTCTAGGGAGTCAGTGACTGTAGTGGGTAGAGTGCTAGTGCCTTGTATATTTAGTATGCCCGAGGTACTAGTATACGAGGCACTACCTCTCCAGTATCCGATCCTCGAGTACATCCTCAAGTTCTATAGACAGGTTAGTAAGAAATTCCCAAACTTTTCGAATATTCTTCCTCATAATAGTAACCATACTCTTTGCCCAAGTTGAGGAACCTTCTATAGTCATCTTGGTGGATCATCAGAAGCTCAAGATCAGCTACAAAAATAGATAGTTAAATTCTAAGGATACTCACCCAGGAAAGTAAGAAGAGAAAAAGAAAGCTGAAAAGAAAAGTAAAGGATAAAATACAGATGCTTAAGAAACTAGAGGCAATAAGGGGTAGAGTTACAAAATCAGATAGATAAGATAATATCAGAACCTATAATAATAAAGAGAATAAGGATAAGCCTGAGTGAGAGAAAAATGTTAAGTAGACCTAAGTAAGGTTCATTCCCTTCTCGTAAGACTCCTTCAATCATTAGAAAATTCCTTTTAGTAGACCCAATAGCCTTGAGTATCTCATATAAATAGCAAGTTTCCCCGAATAACAAAAATAGTCAGAAAAAATAAGAGAAGCAAGAAATCAGAATTAGTCGGGGGAATTTCCAGTAAACACAAGATATCACAAAGGATGAAGAGATTCAAGATCCCCAAACCTAGGCCCGTAAGCAAATAAATGAAGGTCGTAAGCAGAGATGATTAGTTACCTTACCCAAAGAATGCAATATAGATAAGACCCTAAGCTACCCAGATCTCAACTCTCTCTGTAATACCGACTAAGGAAGTTGTCCTGAAAGAGTCCATCTCATACCTATCTTACATGAGTAATAGACTCTACCAGGATATAGAGTACCAGAATGAGGACAACGATATCCATTGAGAGGAAAAAGCTTGTCTCAACCTTTATTAGCATAAATAAAGATAACTGTAAGGAAGCCCGACAAGAATTTATCCTAAAACAAAAAATAGAAGATATTAAAAGGTAGATCACTCAGAAAAGGTCCAAGTCAATTTTTGAAGTTAGAAAGAAGAGAACCTAACATTGTTCAAGAATCTACACAAGCCAGCACGAGGCTTACAGTACTAGTAGAAGTTCACAGAATAGACCAAGCGTAATAGAACCCATAGATCAGACTGATGCCAGTAGGAAACCATTTGAGTTTAGACAGACAGATCCATGAGTATGAAGACACTCATAAGTAACAAGAGTACTTGTACGGACAATAGGATAAAGTTGCCAAAGCCGTGACTTATAGCAAGAGTTGAGATATAAATAGTAGCTCATAAGAATGAACCAGCACTAGCCTCAGCAGCACAGTTTAGAGCCAAAAGATAGGGTATGAAGATATTAAAGAGAGATGCGGAAAACAACAAAGAAGTTTAGTACGTATAGTAACATAGATAATATAGCTTGAAGACAGAAACGATAATGGAGACCTCAATGTAGGAAACACTTTTCTTACACAGCGGAAACGTCTTAGGCATATGGATCGGACTTGAAAATTTTTTCTGCCCTTCCCTTTGAAATGCCGAATGTTACTACCACCACCACTGAAATTTTACTTCAATTTTAGACAAAATTCCAGCCCCGAAATAGCCCTGGAAAAGTCCCTGAACATCCCCAAATAGCCGGATAAAAACTGGACTATTTTAGACTTGATTCGTGCCCAACGCACTGCAGAAACAACCCCTGAAATGCGTGGACTAAGGCAGCGTTTTGGTTCTGATTTTTCACTTGAAAACAACCCCAACACAAATTCCTTCGGTGAAGTGGAGTAATGCTAGCTGGACTCCAAATCTTTGAGTGTACACTCTCTTTCTAAGTTGAATTTTTCATTTCCATTGCTTTTAGTAAATACTTATATTTACACACATAAGGCATTAGCCGATTTTATTGCAACTATTCCATGAAAGAGAATGTTTTAAGAAGTATGGTTTTAATCATGATTTTATGATTTTGGAGACATATGGAAAAACCCACCTCAGGCTGTAAATTATGGAATTGACGGATAACATGTGCACATTTAGAGCAAGGCTGGGGGGACAGATATACGTAATGCCCCCAGATCTTAGATTCAGGGCTAGGAGGACAACTATAAGTAATGCATCTAGACCATAGTTTCTGGGTCATGTAGTAGCATGGATCAACATTCATGGCTCTAGTTCAGTAGCTTGGGGGACGACGATACGTAATGCCCCAAGACCACTAGTTAGGCTTATGGGGGACGGCGATACTTAAAGCCCCCATGCGTCAGGTTTTTCAGAGATAGGTTTTTCAGTGATCGACTTTCAGAGATAGTTTTTTGGAGATAAGATTTTTAGAGATGTGATTTTCAGAAAAGATAGTTTTAAGAAAGAGTTTTCAAGAGAAAGTGTTTAATAGACTCTCAGAGGTTTACATACAGATAGCAGTTTTCACAAAGTTTTTTCGGAAAAAGAGTCGTTCTCTGATAAGAATAGAGATTTCAGAAAAGATGATTTTTTTGAAATGATTTTTGTTTTAGAACAATAGAGTTTCATAAGTATTTCAATTTTCATTTTAACTGTCCACTCACTAGGTCATTCAAACGATCTAACCCCCACTCCCAGTGTTTTATTTTTCAGGTTTACCAGATGATGAGCTCGAGAGGATGGATATTGATGGCAGTTACTAGGGTGTCAAGTCCACCAGGTCAAGTCAAAGGGACAGAGTTCAGTCAGAATTAAAGTGAAGTCATCTAACAGTCATTGGTATTGCATCGGTCATTGTATAAAGTTAAAATGTTTAGGAATAAAGTTGTAAAAGAAAGTATTATTGGGTATACAGTTATCAGTATTGAGTTGCATTTCATATTGTTGAGTCATGGCAATGATCCTTATTCATGAATCTATAATTTGAGATAAGTTTAGTAATGATGATCACAGTCAGATAGTCAGAGGCTCCAGGGGATAGGTCAGCCTATTCCCTGTCTATAGCATCTCTTAAAGAGGGATGTTACAACAACAATTTTTATGTATTTTTACATAAAATAATAGCACAAAAATGAAAATATTTTTTTGAAAGAGAAACACAACAATCAAACATTAAATAAAAACTATCTAGTCAACTATCCATCCCCTCTAACCAAATTGAGACATTATCCCCAATGTCTGAATAAGAAGAAATAGATTTAGAAGACATCACCTGATTAGTGTGGAATTGACAATTGAATCTATAATACTGTTACTAAAAAGAAATGTTACATATTAAAACAATAAAAGGAAATAAAAACAGTAAATGTACTGATAGTTGTGATTGTGGCTCACATTTTCCTCTGGTTTTACATCCAATAACAGCTTGAATGCCCTCTATGGGTCGAAGATATGCTTCCCATCCAATTTTCCTATAAATTGACAAACAAGGTCTTTTAAAGACAGATTCCCGAGACTACATTGTGGTCTTTCTTTTTGAAATTATGTATGTAAGTTTTGAATCAATCTATGAAATCTACTAGGATACGTTCCAAGAGTCAATGATATATTATCTAATGACTTCTTACTCAAGCCATCTTTAATGGATTGATTTTTTCTTCGCGATTATTAGACATCATTCCTAAAGAACGATAACGAGTGTTGCACGCCTAACGTGCGTATTTATAACAAACACCTAATTGTTTACCTCTCTGTTTCTTAGCATATGTGCTTTTCTCCAAACCAAGTATATAAGAGATGAATGAATCAAGAAATTTAAGGACTCATATTTTAAAAACTTCTTTATTGTAAAGGTTTAACATTTTCTTAGGTGATTGACATGTCCTGATATTATCTTTGAACTATATTCCGTGTGTCCATTTTAAGAGATTAATGTCTTTTATATCTTTTAAAGTCCATCTAACTCTCTGTTTTTGTTCTCTCAATATATTTAACAACTTACCTTCTTGATCACTTGTTAGAGAAGAAGAAATTACCACATGGTAAGTTTGTTTATCTCCAAGGAATGTATATTTCAATTCTTCAAGCAAAGTCTTTAATTCCAATTTGGGTGCTTCTTCATGTTTCTCTTCTTCAAGTGTTCATAGTTCCTCAAAATTTTGTTTTCCTCCATCATCTTTTAGTACATGTGTAGAATCAAGTAAAGAAAAACTATTAGAAATATCTGAATCTAATTGCGTACTTGATTTAAGAAAATTAGCTGTACAAATTTTTGTAGGATTGGATAAACTCCCTTGAATATATTCATCCACAATTGGTTCGATTAGTTCCATGCTCTCATCTTCACTGTCCTCATCATATGGTTGTTTGCAATAAAATCCACAAGATATATGAATTTATCGACTTGTAATAACACATATTCAATAATTCCTTTCGGTACCTTGACTTGTAACAACACCAAATATTTTTTTTTAAGTTTGGTCAAGGACGTAACAAAGAGATGCAAAGAATTTTTTTTGATATTAATAAATAATTCCCGAAATCGACTTAG
>SKCR01004789.1:0-26026 GCA_019454045.1 Zanthoxylum bungeanum | reverse complement strand
ATCTGGATAATACCAGAGATATAGATGTAAACGTCAAATCTCTATAGGTATTATCTCGTCGATGTATCTATTCGCAATCTATAAATAACATTCGGAACTCACTTCCAAAATATACTATGGCCATGGATTTAAATGATTGCTAATCATATATGGACTACCTATGACCTGTACACAGGACTGACGGATCATATCTTGACACACACAATATATCCTGAGGATCGGTCCACACCCAATGAATAGGCGGAGGTCTGATCTTAATAGATCGGTGACGTGAGTGCCATATAAGTGTGGAGGATGTCTCATACATCCACAGTGGTGTCTCAAGTCAAATGACCACTATGCTACTCAACCCGGGAAAATTCTTATTGACGTTGGTGTACCATCCATTAAGAATCTTCGGTGAGTCGTTCAGTGTTTATCCACTATAAACACCTACACGTCTATACGAGTCTTCCTAGACTCATGGATCATTGGGATAAACCATCGGACCAAGTCTCGATATACGACATGTACTGGTCTCAACGAATTTGACTAACCAACCCGTGTTAGTGAATCTTGATCAGGAACAGTATTTGATAATATACATTTAGCAGTGACACTTCCCAATGTCAATTACAAACTAACTTTGTAACTGTTTACTGCATTATATATTATCGGGCCTTTGTCTAATATATACATATCACTAAACCACATTTAGTTTTAATCTAATCGTAATCAGATCGAATACGTATATATAAACAAGAGGTGCAACCACTAAGTAAGTAATATTATGGAAAAAAAAATTTCGTATTCATGAATCAGATATAAATACGGTCTGGATTGGCGCTCTGAGCACCAACCCCAACACTTATATATATATATATATATATATTATATATATATATATATATATATATATTTTGGACGGTTTCACTCTTAAGCCACTGTACGACATATGGGTATTTTGGTAATTGTAAGGGTAATCTTAGGTGAAAGTTGGGTTCAAAATTTGAGTTAAAGTGGAATATTTTGTGGGCCCATGTGTTTCTTACTTGTTGGACAATAAATCTACATGTGTTTAAAAACATCTTGGTGTGATGTGGGATTGTTAATCGATATGTTTTTTGAAATTGAGAGTATTTCATCAGAGAATTAAATATGATATTTTAGTTTCTTACTTGTTGGACAATAAATCCACATGTGTTTAAAAGAATCTTGGTGTGATGTGGGATTGTTAATCGAGATGTTTTTTTTGAAATTGAGAGTATTTCATCAGAGAATTAAATACGATATTTTATTTCCCTTTTTTGTCATATATTTTGATAGTTTTGACATAAAATATTACACTACTTAGAATATTATCCCGAGAATTATGAGTAGTTTATTCAAATGTGTGTAGATCGATTTTTGACGTGGCAAATCAGAGAGTGGGAAGTTTCTCGACAATCAGTTTCGGCGAAATTTGTTCGAGCGTGCGAGAAAGAGAGGGAGTTGATAAGCAGTTTAAGAAGTCTGAACTGAAGGAAAACATCCTAAATCTGTTAGGATTATATCAATAGAGCATTTATTAAGAATGTACGTATCTGGAAGCAATCAATATCGCACACTAATGACATATCGGAGAAATATGTCTCATGGATCAAATGGATTTAGACGCACATACCATAGTCAGACTCCTTATCGTCTGCCACTGTCGGTAAATATACGTCGACGTTATGTGCAAAATATTCCCAAATATATAAAAGGAATAAGATGATGTTGATGAAGTTACAGTTGTTTGATGAATAGCTAAGGGATGTGATAGACAGTCGGATAAGATTGTTGTGAAGGGGATAAAGTTGATTGGGAATGTGCAACTGGGCTTGGATGCTAGAGAGGAGCCAATAATTCATCATGTATTGTTTTTCATCATAAGTTATAATGCACCAAGTGATACCGTCCCCACCCCGGATAAGATCTTTATTGGGGTCGGGAAGGGGAATCCGGAGACATGGATTGTGGACCCTAATCAGTCAGATAAATATCAGATTTTGAGAAAATTGAGATGCATGCTACATGGTGGGGTTGAGAAGGAACACGTGAGACATGAGATAGAGGTTGTTATTATTTTGTGCCAGTGGACGTGTGGACCGATTACAATAACACTTTAATAGGAAATGTTGACAATATTCAGAAGGGTGTGAGCTATTTGATATCGGCGACTGTTAGTGGAAAAGAATGTAAATATACATTAATGAGCCAAATGTATTTTAAGATAGTTCAATGAATTTTTTTTTGTTATTTTGGGACAGTTTAGCAGTATCCATTTCTTTCACGTGGTTTGTGACGATTGTGATGTTTTGTTTGATTTTTTAGGTTAATGAAGATCGATGAATAAAAAACAGGTGTTGTGGAGGGGGTATAACAAAGTGATTATAATTGCATAGAACTTGCACTGCCTAATTTATTTGCACAATTGAGATTGAGATATAGCCACAAGAGTATTAAAGTTGATAAGATTATTATAAAGTATTTCCCATTATGTGCTCCTAATG
The DNA here is from genome assembly GCA_019454045.1 of Zanthoxylum bungeanum. NCBI lineage: Eukaryota > Viridiplantae > Streptophyta > Magnoliopsida > Sapindales > Rutaceae > Zanthoxylum > Zanthoxylum bungeanum. Next base: position 23,513 of record SKCR01004789.1, on the reverse strand, counting down.
CTTGTGGAATGATTAGAAATATTTACGATCATCGTTTGGATGAGAATGATTCCCTACAAGCGTATTTCATTTTCCCCGTTAACTGCCAGTGTGAGTTGATTTATTACGGTAATGGACATATGCCACGTGTTCCTTCTGAAATTATAAATTCTTTCATTTTATCTTTGCTCTTTGTCGTATCCCCCAAGGAACCTAAAACCCTACTTATCTGAAATATTATTACTGTCTGAGATCACTTTCCATATTATGTGCTTATTTTTTTGGGATAAGGTAATTAAATTACTCACATGACCTGCTACCAGATTTGTAGAAAGAGAGCTGTTACTTTCATTTTTTTTCACTGTCACTAGATTTAAACCTCATGTGCTTGCAATGTATATTGATTCTGCAGAACATGCAGCTAGCTAGAGAGCTTTGGGAAACCTTATAATGCAGTCAAAAACTTTCAGTAGCTTTGTTGCAATGACATCAAAACCTTATCTGATATCTCAAACGACTGGTGTTTTGCAAATTGGACATGTTTCTCTATTGAAAAAATTCTTAAATATGCTGGCTAGCCAGAGAAAGAACAGTTACAAAAGGCTAGCTAGATAGAGGAAAATCAAAACCATTAATATTAGATAACTGTAGTCAAGGAGACAAATTGAATTCTTTGTAGCAACAAATGCTAATGATATATATGTTAGGTTTGTTAATAATAATTATAAAAAACAAATGAGATAATTTTATTCTAATTTTATATAGCAAAGCATAATGATACCAGAAGCAAGCAAGGAAAATTTATAAAACTAGAAAATGGGTCATTATAATTTTTTTTCCCTAACTTTTAATCTCCAGTAAGTGAGGGCTTGAGTATCGGCTGTATCGCCTATTAGCTCGTAGTTAATATTTACCAATTACTTCTGGTTTTTTTAAAAAAATATATTAATAGGGTTGGCGAATGGGCCAAACTTTGAAACACTTAATCATATTTTAAGTATTTTTTATTTGAGTTCGGGTAAGAAAAAACATACTAAGAGTAAGAGCATCTATTCAAAGTTTAATAAATTAGATTTTTCCAATATTTTGAAAATATTAACAAATAACACTTAAATTTAAGGATGAACTTTTCGAAGTCTAGTACATTTGCGAACCTTAAATATTACTGTACAAAGTTTATACTCATATTATAATCACAAATATGTTAAGACATTGTTTTGATATAGTTCATCTAAATCCCAATATTCGAAAATTTGTTTCAAAGAAGGATCGAAAGACCTGATCCTAAATTTTAAAAAAAAAAAATTTCTACTTAGTTGCATCATCACTACAGGAGGAAACAAAACTCTTAGACATCAAAGATGAAACAAAACACTTCTTTTATTATTTCAAAATAGACCGAGTCATATATAGTAGTTACAGACAAATTCTTTAAACTATACTTTTGAAAAAATTAAAGTAAATTTGCATCATAAGATAATGAAATAATGATGCTGCTGCTGCTATTGAGTCTACCCAAAAGCAGAAGAAGTGATTCATGCTTTTGTGTTTCCAGTTAACGCCTCTCTAATGATGGATTTGAAGAAGTGCTTTTACCAAAAGTGCTTTTCTAGCCCCACCCATCATACTTAACCTATTGAAAATTAAAGCAAAAGCAGAGTTCGCCATAATTTGATATCTATATCTCAACTTGGAGAAATAACATATCATTCAGTCTATTAAGGTAGTATATATGTCCGGTGTCCAATCACTTTTTTGTTATTTAACAGAGAAATAGGTCTTGTAAAATTTTTAATTTGATAGATTTCATCATATTAAAGTGATGGAAACTAATATTTGACCTCGCTTTTATATCGAATGATAAATAGTGATTGATCGAGCATGTCATTTTAATAGATTGATCTAATATGTATCTTATACACAAGTTTTTCTTGTTACCCAGTGTGTGTGTGTTTTTTTTTTAATATTTCTTTCAATTTCTCAAATTGAAAATGCAAAAAAAATAACTTAAACTTCCATGAAATCAGGATGACACTTAAAATAATCAAAGCTCAAATTCACATCATTTTGCCTTTTCGTTCTATAAAGGGTTCAAGAATTGTATAGCTCAAAGCAATTATTTATTAACCCCTTGTACTATATTAATCTTTTTCTTGTTTTATTCATGGCTTGTCATTGTTTCTCTTCACTACATTTATATATATTTTTACATTTTTTTTTTGAAATCGTTGGAAATCTCATCGCCAAATCACATTTTCGGGCTTAAGCGAAGTGGATAAAACTTCCGGCTGTCTCAGACTCTTACAAGAAACGCACTCATTAGATCGAACTCAAAACCTCAAGATGAGATCATAAACCCTACACTGTTAAATCACGCATCTTGGGGACATATGTTTTGACATTGCAACAAAGCTAAAAAAACAAAATTGTTTAATAAAGTTTCTTTATAAATTCATTAAAATGGAAAATGATTTTTAAAAAAAATTCAAAACTTTTTTTTTTTAATTTACTATTTTGGATATCAAAAAATAAAATTCGATGCCGAAAGAGTATTGAATGAGTGAAACTATCATTGTTGTTTTAAGAATATTAAAATTGCTTTACTTCGGCAAGTTGTGCAAGTAAAGTGCCGCACGAAACCCTAACTAGGGTTGCCTTTGCTCAACAATATTTGGACTATTAGACATTGGATTTGGAAACAAAACTTATATGATAATATCATTTGTTAATTTGTTTAGATTAAAAATGTTTTATTATAGAAGAAAAGCAAAAACAATTACGTAAGAATATACGATGGACTATATTTAAGGGAGTCAATGTGATTTCACTATGTTAAAAGAGAGAATATATGAGTTCCAAAAATTATATTAAACTCTAGAAAATGACGAACATATACTTATATATTATATAAATATCCCATATAAAGATTTTTAATGGGTTGTCAAGAGAAACGAGTCATATTTTGAATCTGATCGTGCACTATACCAAACGCCACCAACATAACAATTAATTGTTTAATATTTATTTATTGAACAAATCATTAATTGTGTAGGAGCTATTCCCTTTATGCGATATTTAAGAATTGAACACTGATACTTTTAATTCATTTAATGTTCCTATATGATAGTACATCAATCTAAAATCTATCTAACCTCGTATCTTCTTAAAGTAAATTTGGTTTTGATTTCACATTAGAGAAAAATAAAATCATTAGGTTTATAAATTAATCATGACATAATTGATTTAAAATCCAATTTATATGAAATTATTGTCACCTTCTAGACAAAATTAACAAAGATGGGCTCCATTGATCTAATTATGAAAACTCCCACTAGGTCCCAAATCTTAAACCAAAGTTTAGTAGGTGCCCAAAGCAACCAATACAAACATGGGATCAACTTCATGGCAACTTTATTTGGTAAACTACAACAATAATGCATCATGACTAAACCTCTCTCCCCTTTGAATTAATGTTAATTTTATTTTATATATCATTATATTTGGAAAAAAAAAGGTTATATAATGTAATGACTCGTCCAACTAGATAAATCGATATTATCTGTTTGGCTTATATCAATTCTCACAATTTTTTTTAACGAGGATTGTAAATCTATTCCTTACGCGTTCAACTAATTAAAAGAGTCTATTAAATATAAACTCGTCATTGATATTCCTCAAAAACAACATGTAACATCTTGTTTGTTAAGTGAGTAAATCAAGTTAGAAAACTTTTATATTAGTGTCATTTCGAAAAAGAGAAAAAAAAAACTAATAAGAAGTTTGTTTTTTGATGATCGACATTTGCTTTAAAGATGATAATTACTTTTAATATCAGACGAAGGAATCAAAAATAATAAAAAAGGAGGTCACCATGCAATTTGCATGATAGCTAATGAAAGTGATTCCTTAAATGGTCCATTTAAAAAAAAAAAGCTGTTTAATTTGTCCTCTCTTCAATTTTGGTTTCAATCTCAAATTTTTCCATTAGTTTTCATTTGGTCCAATCAGAGATAATCATGAGACAATCGAGAGAGAGGTCTGGTTAAGACTTCAAAACTATGTTCCTTATTATAAGTGCTACTTTCACCATCTTTAATACCTCAAAGTACGCCATCTTCTTCAAAAATACTTGCAACACTTATGAATATAAAGAAATTTCAATTTTTATATGTATAACATGATTTTTATATTTTCGCTAAGGTTTCATTTTAAAAACTCGCTTAAGACCTTCCAAAATTTAAGACAACCCAAGACTGCCTCTAGATCCAATTCATTCAACGCCTAATCATAATCTTATATATTTTTTTATTGAAATATTTCATCCGCAATTCAAACAAATGACCTAATTTGATGAGATAGTACTCATTATTGTTTTTGATCAATAGAATAGGACTTACTTGATATATAGCAATTATATGTACAAAGAGTTATAAAAAATAATGATAACTAATGACTAACAACAAGTTAAGGTAATTTAATTTCAACTTGGGATGATTATAACTCTCATCAACTTGGGATGTGGATGTTGCAACATGAGGTCCCCTTCTAGAAGAAGCAAACTTATTAAAATATCAATTACACATTTTCAAGTCAAATGACCAATTATTTGTCTTGAAAGATTGTGACACAAGAAGAGTGTATGCACATTTTCTTACTTGTAAATGTTGCAATCAAAGATGAGGCAAATGAATAATCTATCTTCCCATATCACATCTTCAAAAATATTTATGATATGCTTAGATAGAAAGTTCAACACTCTTTCTCTTCTCTCTCATTTTGTGTGTTTGCCCTACATTAATATTTTTCTTTCTCTTTTACCTTCTTTGCTAAGGATCCTTGAGGGAATATTAATAAATCCCTCTCATTAGATTCTTATGCACACACCCCCTTTTTTCATAGGCCACGTGAAATGAAATTTATGCTTTAAAAACCAAAAAAAAAAAAAAAAATTGAAAGCAAAAAAAAAAAAAAAAAAAAAAAAACACACAACTATGTATAAATTTGAGTCTATTATCATTGATTGGATGAACCAAAAGAGATACCCACTTGACCCCAAATTCCTCCCCAACTTTTCTGTAATGGTACTAAATACTCATAGTCATCTTTTAACATGTCACATGCACAAAATTTTTCATTATGGGTAATCATAATACTTTCGTTGGAAACCCCGTCGTCAAATCATCATTTCCGGATTTAAGCGGAGCAGGTAAAAACCCCCGACTGTCTCAAGTTCTTACAAGAAACGCACTCTCTGGATTCGAATACATGATTTGAAAGTCAAATCTTGAACTCTACACCACCAAGTCACGCCCCTTGAATATTGGATAATCATAATACATAATGAACTAATTAACGGTTGTAGTTTACAAAGTTTGTATCCTAAATTTTATATTTCATGCGATATGACGCTGAATTGTTATGACCATCATACTATTTATCTATAGTTTTATTAATATGCAATATTTTTTTAGTCTTCATAATTTAATATTTTAACTTATAGATCATTAATCTACACTTTTTTTTTCTTACTTGATCTTGCTTCCTTCGTAGATAAAGAAAAATCCTTAGAGTTATGATGCATTGCAGCAAATAATTGAGTTGATCAAAATTTGTTAATTTAAAACAACAAATTCTAGGCATGTGCCAAAAGAAAAAGAAAAGATTCCAAGTAGCCTTTTTCTTTATCACAATTATATATCACAAGAATATGTACCTTTACCTCTCAAGAAAATTCTTTATATATTGTAATTTGGACTCCAAAATGTATATCAATAATCTGTCTATTTATTAAGAAATCAAAGATTCATGTTGATGAGCGGTTACTATCCTTATATTTTCTATCTTTTATCTTAATATTTTATGGGTGATATCGAATTTTTATGAGTTTTGATATATTTTGGGTGTATTTTTACAGGTTAAAATCATATCAAAATTTAATGTAGTTAAAAAAAAAATCACGTTGATAGCCATTGAGAATCATATATATTAAATAAATAGTTTATGTATAACTTAAGAAAAGCTTGTCACATATTCTAAACTATATTCTAAGAATTTAGAATATAGTTTTTTCCCCTTTTTTTTCCCCAAATCAAGTCAAAGCACATATGTATTCGTTTTTTTAAACCTAATTTGAAAAGTGAAAAATTATTTACCTTTTAATCTTCTCAAATATTATTCTCCGAATTACAGTTAAATACCTATAACATTGTATTTCATATAAAATCAAATTCAATTATGATAATTTTCATAGAAATAAAGTTATAAATAACACTTATTAAAAGAAAAAGTTCATATTATTGATATTACTTTGTACATTAGCATAGCATTTTTATTATATCTATATTATAAAGCATTTGTGGGTGAAAGAGAAAACAACTAATAATTCTGATTAAGAGAGATAATGTATCCAAATGTTATATTTATGTGACTTAATTGACGGCTCTGATCATTTCATTATAATATAATGTCTGATAAAGAATCATTTCATTATATAATCTATATAAAATTGATAATTATATTTTAACAAATAAATCAAATAACAAAATTATTTTCATTATGAAATCTCACTGAAAATATTAATTGTAGATTACCAAATAAATTAAATGATAAAATTCTAAAATCTCTCTGAAAATGATAATGATAGATCATGCGATGAATTTTTTAACACCGTGTCATAGGTACGGGTAATATGTAGTGTGTGTGTATATATATATATATATATATATATGAAGTAAATACTAAAAATGCTGCTATTGCCAGGAAAAACAAATATATTCAATTAATAGAGTGACGTGGCAGGCAACTATTGCTTAAAGCCTTAACTGTAAAAACCGTAAAAAAGAAAAAAACAGGTTATAATTGGCAAAGCAAAAGCAACACATAACATAACGTTCTCTTTTAAGACCAAACCTAACAAGTTCCCCATAGGATCTTCCAAACTCATTGGAGAATAAATGAAATTTATTATTTAAAATAATAATAATAATAATTTTTTTATTTATTCAATTTTCTTTTTTAAAGCTTTTATATTTTTTGAAAGAGGAATAGAGAGGACAAATTGCACTTTCCACTAAAAAAACATACATCAGTCAATCACAAAACACAAAAAAAAGGGCAAATAATTAAATTAAAGCTGCAATAATAAAATAATATTTAATGTTGCTTTCCCTTGGCCTTTGTTGAGTTAATTCAGTGTTTGCTTTCTTGTGTTTATTCAATTCAATTATTACAGAGTAATGGGTATGTCACCGAATTCACAAACTCCATTAATTCGATTTCAATCCCTTTTCGGCGTCTGGGTTTGTTCTCTTTTCTTGTTTGGCCATGATTAATGAACACAAGTTTTGATTTTTTCCCTTTTTATTTGTTTAAAGTTATTGAGTTCAGTTGAAAGATTGAAACTTCGGTTTGTTTATTATTATTATTATTATTTTTTTTTTTTTTGCAGTAATGGGCAATGCTAGTGGTAGGCAAGATGGAGAAGGTTGTTCAGGAGTGAAGAATAGAGAATATGAAGAGGGTTTAGAGCAGTCTTCAATGGAGTTAGGGCATGGAGACCCCATGCTTCATTCTCCTCCTCTACAAAGCCCTAGAGCTTATCAGCCTCCTCCTGCTTTCACTTCACAGGTCAGCTCTCTTTTGACTATTTCATGTTAGTGGTTATTTTAAATTTGGAATTTCAGGGGTAAGATTTGTCAGTGATTATAAACTGAAAATTTCCTCATTTGTGTGAGATGAGTGAGGGGGAAGTCTGTATTTTTCCCCTTATCAGCAAGACTTTATAATTTAATTCATCAGGGAGCAATGATAAAAGTATAAATATAATGCATGTTTCAAACCTTCAATTAGGGCTGAACTTATTGATGCTGCTTTTTTTTTTTAAGGAGGATTTTCCTTTTATGGTAGTTATTTTTATTTATTAATTATTGTCCATAGATAAGAGTACTCAAATAATGGGGTATGTTATGCAAGATAACGCAATTCATCTTTGACATTTAAGTTTTAAACATAAGTTAATGCAAGAGTGCTTGCTTAAGTTGCAGAGATAAACAATATGATGCGGGAAGTTCTCTGTGTAATATAAATGAAATTTTGGAAATGAATTCGATGACTAAGAAAGGCATAATGCCACTGCATAACTGTATAAAAAATGTCATATTTTTAGTACTGTTGAATATGTGAAAGTGCTTCCTCAAAAGGAAGTTCAGTTTTCTACAGAATCTGGAGTATGGTACTAACAGATACACATTAGATTGGAACTCTGAATTTTATTTACATTTATAATTGCAGGTTCCCATGGATCCCTTGACGAGAACAGGTGATCCAATACAGATTCGAAATCATGCAGCTGAGTGTAGTACGGCATATTATGAAGAGGTAAGCCATGAGAAACAGGCAGCTGCAACGATAACATGGAGTCATGGTGGCAAGCAAGTAGCTGTTACTGGATCGTGGGACAACTGGGAGACCCTGTATGGAATTTGTTGAGACTTCTATTTTAAGTTTTGACTTGAATTTATGCTTTGGCTGCCATGCTCTTATTATGGAAAACATTTTTAATTCTTTCCATCAGTGAGCCCTTGTGGCGTTTGGGCAAAGATTTCGTTATTATGAAGATGCTTCCATCTGGTGTTTACCACTACCGATTTATTGTTGATGAACAGTTGAGATATGCTCCAAACCTTCCTTGGGAACTCGATGACTCAGGAAATGCTTGCAATGTTTTGGATTTGCAGGTAATTTTAAAACATCCACTTTCATTAGTAAAACTTTCTGGGTGGAAGGATCATCTATTTTTCTTATGTTAATCCTCCTTTTCTTTTGGCCGAGCCTAACACATCCAAGTAGTATTAGAAGTGAAATATTAGGAGCATTGACATAGTTCTGTTTTCTCGCTTAGTTATTAGTATGCCTAATTCAAATGGCATACTAGAAACATGTTGGTTTAGATAAAATAACGTACTTCACATAAAAACTACTGTTTAATAAGGAAGCAAATAATAGTCTGGGATGACGAGTGATGTGAAAACTTATAAAACAAGGTTTTTCTTAGAACATATTTGGCTTTCAGTGTGGGGAGCAATGCATGCAGGGGATCTGCAGATTCATGCATTTGCAGCACCTCTTATCATCTTAAATCTCGTGGACAATAACTTGTCAACTGCTGATGCATTTCTTTTATAACCTTTTGCTAATTTCTTAATAAAAACTTATTGTGACCATTTTTGGTAGAATTAATGTTGCTGATATTTCTTTCATGATTGCTCCTTTAAAATTCAGCTTGCTGTTGCCAATATATCAGTAAAAAAAATATTATTCTCAGTTCTCAACACCCTTGCAAAATAGATTATAGCATCTGAATTTTATTTTCTTCCTCATCTGGCATGGTTTCACTCAGCTTCATGCATTAATTGTGTTGTGCAGGAGTTTATTCCAGAAGTTCCTGCAAACTTGTCAGAGTTTGAGCTGCCTCCTTCCCCACCCTCAAGCTATAACAATCAGCCATTAAGTGATGGTGATTTCGGAAAGCCACCACCTGATCTACCTCCACAACTTCTAATGACATCATTAGATAGGCCATCATCTTCTAGTAGTGGCGAATCTCTGCCAAGGCCTCAACACACGGCATTGAACCACCTTTACATCCAAAACAACAATGGCACGCAGCCTGTAGCGATTGGCATTACACATCGCTTTCGCCAAAAGTATGTGACTGTCGTATTATACAAGCCTTCACCAAGGTGAATCCATTGCTGACTTCTAATATCTAGATTTGGTTTAGTTCATACTAGTAGCTTTGTCAAAAAAATTCTACTGCTGTTGCATATGGTAGGTTAAGAAAACAGCTAGTTGAAGCTAAAGTAGTATTATTTGCAGTAGAAACATACTAAGGCGTTTCCATATTTATGAATACGTATTTACTTTTAGTTCAAGTTGTAAGCTCACATTATGTTTCTATTGCGATTATTGGAATTTAACTAGTCTACGATGAACTCAGAGATTGGGCACCATGATACATCCATTGGCTTTTGTATTTAACTGTGGTTTATGCTCAGAGAACAAGAACATAGATACTCAAAACAAGTGTTACAAACCACAAACATTTGCTTGCATATGATAACCCGAACTATTGAATCAAAAGTGACAATTTCACATTACCAAAATCAAATGATCATATTATCTTGTCTCTCTTTGTGTTGCAGTACTACTAGTTCATCGAACGGGCATTTTAATCCAGCCATTAGCAAAAGCAATGGCCAAGATTACAAAAGGAGTTGACGTACATAATATTAATATATAAGGAATAGGTGTTTTCATGGGATTCTCCCCTTCCCCTTCTCCTGCTGTTTGTCAGAAGAGCAATGATAGAGAAAGAAAACAGAGACTAAACGGGGATGGAAAATATAACCAAAACTATATCGTTTTGATAAAGAAAGAACTCGAAACGATGTAGTTTTGATGTTATTTTCGTACACGTGTAATCCCTGGTTTATCTTCTAGTCATTTTTCTTGCCAAAACCTGCACTCACCAAAGCCCTCTAAATCAAATTTCTAATTATTTACGTTTAATGGGTTAATTATAATGCTAAAAGTTATTCCAGCAAGTTTTGAGCTACAATGCTTACTGGTCTGGTTCTTCCTCTCTTGTTACAAACTTCCTTTGGCCCTTTGGCTTGATCTCTCCATCTCTTCCCCCTAGTAGCACCAATCCACCAAAAAAATCTCAACAAAAATGAGAAGCAAGCTATCACTCACCTAAGTTTGCGTGGACTTTGAAATGACCATTAACTCTTGGCTTGAGTGAAGAACTCAGGGAGTAGTGAGTGAATGGATTATGAAACTTTGCTACTGAGAGAAGAACAGAGGACCACTTTGGTTGCCATTTTAACAGAAATTGCATGAATAGTTTTGGATATGGATGTGGTGGCACTCAGATTTTTGTATTCTGGATTCTAACCTTATCTAAAACAGCATATGATTAATTGCCCAAGTGACCATTTGCCTCTCAGTTGTGCCTTTTTGTTTGGGGGGCATTTGCCTGTTTGGTGCATCGCATATCAATGCACCTGTTAGTACTGAAGCACTACACATGGCTGTATGTCATTGGTCAATGAATGGAACATAAGCATTAAGCAAGCAAGAAACTTGATTAAAGTTGAAGATAAACTCAGAGTAGGTAATAAACCGGAATCGACTCAACCCGGACCGGGCCTTGTGGACTTGTACAAAAACAATTCGTCGAAATGAAAGACGATGAAGAACCCAAAGCAAAAACAACAGAGGAAACCAGAGTTACTCTTCCTGATACGTAATTAAAAAATATATTTTTTTTAAAAATGTTGGAAATCCTGTATTCAAATCAGTTGATCCGATTAAGCGAAACAGATAAAATTATAATCTGTTTTAGGTTCTTGCGAGAAACGAACCACCTGAATTCGAACTCAAGATTTAGAACTCAGATCCTAAATCCTAAGACAAAAATACTTATAAACTTAATCTTCAGTAAAATAGTTGCAGGTAGAGTAGAATTGCTTTTTAAAGCGCTTCTTTTTGCAGTAATTAATTTACACCGGTAAGTTCCATTCTCCCAATATTTATTTCGCTTCCAAGTTCGTATTTTGATTCTTTTTTTTTTTTGTGATTATAAATGTCTTGTATGAAGTGGATATGTTTTGTTTTTACCTACATTTTTCATGATGATTTATTTTTAGTCTGGTTTTTTAATTGTGATAAGCAATCAATCTTAAGCTAATAGAGAAATATTTCTTATGAATTGGGTATGTTTTATTTTCCTTTATCTTTTACCAGTATTTTATGCTGTGATTTGAAAGTACATAATCGAGAATTTGAATTCATTACATTGATTTAGTTTTCTCTATATCAATCTAAATTTAATTTAGCTTATTTCTGATTTTTATTTGTTTGTTTCGTCGTTTACTTGAATTGAGTATGTTTAATTTTCAACTCCTTTCTTTTCTCTGTGACTTGAACCTTACTGTTTGAGAAAATGTGAAAACTTCTATTAATGATTGATTTATGCATATGGATTTTTTTTCCTTGATCTGGCGAATTTTCATGGTTTGCTTGTAATTTACAGAAGTTCATATCTTGTGCGACATTACAAAAAAATGAATGGGACGTATCTTGTGATTTGGATACCTGAAGATAAGCAAATTCAGTGTTCATGTCAGGAATTTGAACATTCTGGAATTTTATGCCGACATGGTAGTGAAGAAGTACGTTCAATTTCCAGGAAAAAAATCTTCTGCTACTTTGGCAATTAGATAGTTCCATAGTTCCAATGGAAGATCCAAATGCTCAAATCAGCAGTGATGAATGTGCTCAGGCTTGTCATTCTCTTGCTGCAACTCGATAGACAGTCAATGATCTCCAAGGAGCATTTTAGTTATGTTCATAGAGAACTTACTGGGCTTCTTGATCACGTTAGAAATATGCTGGTGGCAGATGAGTTTGCTGTGAATAGGCCAGCTAATCATGTCTGTGAATCTTAGGTTGGGCAAAATAGTGAATGATGGCTAATATAACTGCACTTAGAAACCATTTTAGGGACATTTAGAAAATGAAGGAGGGAGAAGTATTGAAAGCATACATGATAAAACAAGACAAGTGATTTCTAATATGAATAAGTATTTGCTTCCGTATTGGCAAACATGGTAGGCTATTAAATACATTGTACAGATTTTTTTTATTGTTCTTCATAGGCCATCATAGAGTTTGAATAGAGGGATGAACAAAAAAATTTGTGAAAATTGTTCTCTGGCTAGAGTAAGATGGAAGGCTTTCTTGAGACAGATCCTTTAGAAGTGGGACAGTGTTGTTTTTGTTCTTGGATGTTACCTTGATTTTCAATAACTGTTCCAGTCACTGTTTATTGAACACGTGTGCATATAAGGAATTGTTGTGAAGTTACCTTTTCTGGTAAGCATTTTATCACTTGCCTCAATTTATATTCATCTCCCAACTGCTACCTGTGTCAAAAGCATTAAACATGGTCAGCTTTTCAAAATTTTGGAGAGTAATTTTATGTGTAGAACAAATATCTGCTTTCTAGAAGCAAAATGCAGTCATAATAAGTGATTACCATACCATGTTGATATAAGTAAGTTACTTCTCCATGACATTAGGATGAACCCAGGTGTAATGGTAAGATTACTCCATTATGACATGAAGATCGTAGGTTTGAGTCGCGGAAACAATGTATGTATTGAATCTTCCCCATAGTTTATAGTGTGGGAAGCCTTGTGTGATGAGCTATCTTTTTTATTTATCCTTCACGTTAATTCCATGAACAATATCTCTATTAGTGATCTGAAATTGAAAGATTTTATACTTAAAGAACACTCTGTCCAGCTTTTTAGATGGAATCAATGGTGGGGTCATTTGATGGGTTCAGGTCAAATACTGTTGAATTCATGTCTCCCACTCAGTATTGCTCTAAATCTAATTGATTGGGGCGTGTGTTTGGGTGTAAGGAAACCTGAGAAAGTGGAGACCAATGCTCATTGTCATAATGTTTACCTCATGTTTTCTTCTGTTCTATTTTTATTATCATCTCTCATTCTCTTTTAAATCATTGCATTTGTGTGTGAGCATGCATGCATTCTGGCATTCTTGTTCATTGTCTTGGAAAATTTTTGCCATCTCCTGAAGATTTCAATGATGGGTCCGAAGAACTTGTTCTTTCACAGTGATAAGTGTGATTCATGTTTTGTTTAAAGGTGGGCTCTGTGTATCTCTTCTGTCAAATATTCATGTTTTGTTAAGATGCCTTCAAAAAGCAGTTGAACATAATTTAGGCAGCTCATCTTGTAGCCGGGCGACATTGAGTTTTGAGTTTCTAAAATATGTGACTCTCTAATGATAAAATAGATTTTTCGGTTTTTTTTTATTACAATGAATATTAATTTTTTTTAACTTCGAGGATCCTAACAGACTGCCTGCGTAGGCTGTTCTAGGGTCATCTGTGAGCCCTAAAATCTTAGGATCCCAAATGTCTGGTTGGAGTATTGCACTTTGTGCCCCTAGAAAATTCCTTGAGAAGTGATGGTAGATGAGCACTCTGTTTCAAAGGCTGAAAAATCCCTGTGACAGATATGAGTTGCTAGTGATCACTACTAGAGGACTAAATTTAACCACCAAACCAAGAAAGACTTGATAATTTGTCTTTCAAAATGAAATTTCGAAGGGTCCCCACATGAGTCTGAACTCTGAATCTTGTCCCATTTTCTAGTGTGGACAAAATTCCCAAATTAAACTCCTCTTTAACTTGATTGTCATCTTCCAAAAGACTTTTGAAGTCAAGTAAGCAGTTGATTGGGAGTGAAATTTGGGCCAGAGACAAAAGGATCACAATAAAAAGCAAGATGAAAGACCAAGGATTCCACTTGATTTGCCTGTCTAATTGCACCTTTAAAAGGGGCTGGTTTGGCTTATTAATTCAGTAAAAATCAAAGGAGCTCAAGTCTTTTGCCTTTTATGAATTGAAGATCAATTGCATGTGTCATAAAGTGCTTTTGAATTTTAGCTGTGACTTGGTGAGCTAGTACTTGAAACCTAACTTATGGTACATTGATTAGTATGACTTGTTCATCAATTGGGTCAATAATTTGATTTATTATAGGTAAAATAAAAAAAAAAAAATCTCCAAAAATGTAATTACTCATTGGAGAGCACCAATTTCTCAATGTACCCAGTAAAAAAAAAAATGGGGAAAAAATGAAACAAAGGCTACGAAACTAAACAATATTATTAAGTTTTGTGATTATTAATTACATTACACCATGATTAGCTGTTGAGCTTCAAATTTGATATTTTCTTTCATCTTTCTGATAAAATCATCACATTTCTTGTTTAATTCCTCTGTGCTGAGCAACCCAGATTCTCCTTCTTCATCTTCATCAATGATCATGCACTCATTTTCATCCTGGGCAACAGATACAACATTTTCTGCAACTACCATTACACAAGACCTTTGTTCTGTTTCTTGTGCTTCCTCTACTTCCATGTGATCAACTTTTTCATCTGATAATAATTTGACTACTGGCAATTGCTGCTCACTATCTTTTTGATTGATAGCAATTTTGGCATTATGATGATCAGTTTCCTTCTCTTGTGATTTGCTCGTGACACCAGAGTTCTTGACAATGAGAACTAAAATTCCATTGCATAGCAAGAACATGTAGTTCTTCTCAATGCTATAGCCACTGAGTTGCTTGCTATATGCATAAAAAAAGAAGTTGAGAAGAAAAGAAATCAATGAAGAGTAAGAAACAATGATTGAAAAGATTGAAACTGGGAGCAAGAACTTGGTTACAATCTTGATTAAGAAAGATTTTTCACTAAATTTGCTCAAAGTTGCTTGATGATGCTCCATTGCTCTCATGGTTTCTATTTTGGAACTGGAAAAAAGAAAAAGAAAGACTTTTGGTCAAGTGAATGAGAGTGGTCGAGAGATTGGCTATTTGGCTTTACAATGAACTATAAGGTGATATGGATTGCTATTTATAAAATAGTTTGTCCATGGGTTTTAATTAATTATATAAAATATGACTTGGGTCAATGAACAAAAATCAGTCTTTCCATAGAAAATTTATTGCTTTCATATTAGAGTTGAATTATACTTTCTATATTATACTACATTTATTATTATTATTATTATTATTTTGAGATTTTTTTTTAATATTATAATTAGAAACAAATTATAACTTTTTATGTAACTTTGTTATAAAATAGAATAGATATTTGGATTCAAAATGTACCAAAATTTTCCGCATGTGTATATGTGATTTAAAATTTTCCCCCCACATTCAATGAAGAAGGGAAGTGATCTATCAACCTACTAATAAATGGTTCTTTAGTTGAAATGCACTTATTTGAGCCATTTCTTAGCTAATTTTTTGTGATTAATGGGTACATTTAATTGGTGGTTTCATATTTTGATGGTAGATCATTTGAGTAAGTTTGAATAATTAAGGTATGTGACAGTTGATCCAACTAGTCAGATATTATTTATTTTGTCTATTTATGATAGTCTAATTCTAAAGCTCTGAACCCTCACGGTTTTCTTTTCGCTACCCAATGATCTAATCCTGGGTTGGATTGAAACATACTGACTACTCCCACTGCAAAACAGATGTCTGGTCTCGTGCATAACATAACATACATAAGACTTCCAACTGCTGAAGCATATGGTATATGTCTCATCTCCCCAACTCCTTGAAGTGTCTTAGGAGACTTTTCCTTAGACAAATGAATTCCATGTCTGAAAGGTAAATTACATTTCTTGGAATTATGCATACCAAATCACACAAGAATCTTGTCGATATAGGTTGCTTGAGATATTGCTAATAGTTGTTTCTTGCGATCCCGAATGATCTGGATCCCAAGCACATAACTTGCCTCTCCCAAATCTTTCATTTGGAATTGGTTAGCTAGCCAGATTTTCATATCCGATAATCTTTACATCATTCCCAAAGAGTAAAATATCATCAACGTATAATATAAGGAAAACCACATTCCCATCAATGATGCGCTTGTAGACACAAGGCTCATCGATGTTCTGCTCAAAGTTATAAGACTTGATCGTAGTATCAAACTTTATGTTCCAAGATCTAGATGCTTGCTTAAGTCCATAAATGGACTTTTGCAACTTGCAAACTTTTTGCTCTTGACCTTGGGTAATGAACCCCTCTGGTTGTACCATATAGATACTCTCATCAAAATTGCCATTTAAGAATGCAATCTTGACATCTATTTGCTAAATCTCATAGTCATAATATACGACAATGGAAAGAAGAATCCTGGTGGATTTAAGCATGGCTACTGGCGAGAAAGTTTCTTTATAATCAACTCCCTATTTCTGGGTATAACCCTTTGCCACTAGCCCAGCTTTGAAAGTCTGTACTTTCCCATCTATTCTTATTTTTCTCTTGTAGATCCACTTGCAACTTATTGGTTTTACTCCATTAGGTTGGTCTACAAGTTCCCAAAACTGAGTTAGAGTACATGGACTCCATCCCAAGGTTCATGGTTTTGAGCCATTCTTCTTTATTAGTATCATCCATTGCACTACGATAGGTCAATGGATCATCTATACCATCACAAGATGCAACAACTTGCACCTCACCATTTCCTAGATAGCGTTCAGGTTTTCTCACAACCCTCCCACTACGTCTAGGTGGTATGGTATCCAGATAAACTTACATCTGACTTTCAGATGTAGAAGGTATAATGTCTTTGTCAACATTTGACAATGGTGTACTGGTCGTACCATCAAGTAACTCCTCAAGTAACACTTTACTTCGAGGTTTGAACTCTCTCATATAGTCCTCCTCAAGAAATGTAGCATTTGTCGACAAAAATACTTTATTATCTTCTGGATTATAAAAGAATCCACCCATAGTTTCCTTAGGATAGCCTACAAATAGGCACACATGTGAACGTGGTTCCAACTTAGTAGTCTTGTTCTTTAGCACATGTGCCAGACACCCCCATATGCGGAAAAGAAATCAATGAAGAGTAAGAAACAATGATTGAAAAGATTGAAACCGGGAGCAAGAACTTGGTTACAATCTTGATTAAGAAAGATTTTTCACTAAATTTGCTCAAAGTTGCTTGATGATGCTCCATTGCTCTCATGGTTTCTATTTTGGAACTGGAAAAAAGAAAAAGAAAGACTTTTGGTCAAGTGAATGAGAGTGTTCGAGGGATTGGCTTTACAATGAACTATAAGGTGATATGGATTGCTATTTATAAAATAGTTTGTCCATGGGTTTTAATTAATTATATAAAATATGACTTGGGTCAATGAACAAAAATCAGTCTTTCCATCGAAAATTTATTGTTTTCATATTGGAGTTGAATTATACTTTCAATATTATACTACATTTATTATTATTATTATTTTTTTCAGAATTTTTTTTATTAATATTATAATTAGAAACAAATTATAACTTTTTATGCAACTTTTTTATACAATAGAATAGATATTTGGATTCAAAATAGACCAAAATTTTCCACGTGTATTTGAGATGATTTAAATTTTCCCCCCACATTCAATCAAGAATGGAAGTGATCTATCTGAAATTCCCTACAAGCAATAGCGACAAGAAATCTCTCTACCCAAGAGGGGGGGGGGGGGGAGGTGAATTGGGTTATCGCTACAAATGCGGAATTATAAAATCTTTACGATTTTAAGCTCTTATTACCAAATAGGCTCTTAGGTTAATTTTCTCTATTGTAAATAATAACCTATATGCAAGTTTTTATTCAATACTACAAATATAAATAAACTTGCAAATAAGTAAAAGTTAAGGGAAAGAGAATACGACACCAAGATTTATAGTGGTTCGGCCGAACGTGCCTACGTCCACTCCCCCAAGCCTCGCTTGAAGATTTCCACTAGAATCGAGTTTCCGTGGTTCACTCGCAACCAAGAGTTTTCCGTAAAGGTGCACTCTAAACCTTTTACAATTTGAGTTTTGTTCGTAGGCTCACTCACAAACCTTTACACTTTACCCAAACTATGAGATTTCACAAATCACAAGTGTTTTGTATAAGAAGGTGTAAAACACACTTGGATACTCACAATGATAAAGAAGATTGTGTGAGTTGGTTATCCAAATGTTCTAAGCTCACTACAAATGTATATGAAGGTGTAGTGTGTGTGAGCTTGTATGTATGAGTGTTTATGGATATGAAAGTTTATGAAACACTCTTATTTTTGCCTTAGAGAATGTATGAAGATGTATTATGATGTCTCTTTTTTTTTTTTTTTTTTTTTTTGAGGCAAATGAGTTGGGGTTCTATTTATAACAAAATGCAAAGCAAATCCCAACTCACAGCTAGACCGGTTTGGAAACCGGTATGGAGACCGGTATGAGGTTCCAACGGATACTAACGGCTATATTACCGTTGAACAAGTATACGTTAGACCGGTATGAAAACCGGTATGAGGACCGGTTTGGTCCGTGCCGGTTCCAGTAGCTATGTAATATGAAAGCCTAGACCGGTATGGACACCGGTATGGTGCTTGACGGTTAAACAACTCAAAAATGATTTTTGAGACCTCTGGAACCGGTATTCCGGTTCCTTGGACTGGTATGCCGGTTTGGAGACCGGTATGCCGGTTTATAGACTGGTATGCCGGTTTCTGGACCAGTCAAGACTGACAACACTCGTTATTTTGGCCATAACTTTCTCTAGAAAATTCCAAATCATGATCCGTAAATTTCTAAATAAACTAGACACATATATCTAGCTTCTGTAAAACTTTCAGCTCCAAAAACATTAAGATGAATTTTATGGAATTTTTCTATGTGACATGTATGCAAAAAACGCACATATGAGCATGTTGTACTAAAAAGGCTCTAGCAAGAGTTATATATATCGAAATTGTGTTCCGTTTAAACCGTAGCAAACTAGAGACACATATTTATCTATTGTTATATCATTTTATATTTAATTCAACCGTTTGCTAGTTTTTGGAAGATCATTTACCAATGTACTTGTGCATGAAGTTCATTTTGGTGCAAATAAAATGCAAATGATTCTTTTAGCATTCTAAGCCATTTTAAATGCAAGTGATGTAAAATGTATGATTCCTAAGAGCTTTAGATCATTTGAATAAACTCACTTATAATTATATTAAGCTCTTAATCATTATCTTTGTTTTGCCGCTAGTCTTCACATTCTCGCTCTTCACCACGTATGCTTCGACATCTTTTTGTATAGACTCGTATTTGTGCGTCAAAGTCTTCTTTCTCGCATTGCATCATCAAAACCAATTACAACCGATTATGCGATCAAGTCGCCAACAATCTCCCCCTTTTTGATGATGGCAACCCCTTAAAACTTGTTTGAAACTTGTGAGCTTTTTGGAGTCCAAATTTGACAATTTTGCTCCCCCTCAACAATAGCTCCCCCTCAATGTGTGATTGTCTTTAAAATAGCTCTATAAGACTTAGACAAACACATTAGTATAATTACTCCCCCTTAAACCAGGGGTGAGGGTAAAACAAGTTTTAATCTCATTCTAATGATTTCTCCCCCTTTGACATAATCAAAAAGTGGAGAAGCAAAAAATTTAATTTAAATGAGATACCAAATACATATGTGCATAAGATAATGATGCCAAAAATTTAAAAAAAATGTGTATGCACATTTGGCATTTCCCCCTTTTTGCCATAAGATTTAAAAACAAATCATGTATAATGCAATTTTTCAAAAAAAATATGTATCAATGATACCAATTAACATTTTATATCAATGTTTCCAATTATATCATTCTGAGCATGATTTTTCTCAATTGTGATATCAAATAAAATAAGTTATTACATATCATGATATCAACTAAAATCAATTAATTCACTTTAATGCATTTTTAATGATTGTCTTCTTATAAGTATGATACCAATTAATAAACAATCAATGATTCTCATTATACCAATGGAAACTATGTCAATATACATGCATTTCATGTTTATTCAACTATGTTACATGGCAAAATCATATTCAATGCAAAATCAATCAAATGATCACATACATGTAATTTAATTTAATAAATTCAATGTGATACTAATTGATATGAAAAAGGGGTTTAAATGTATGATTTAGGCATTTAATGATATCAAATTAACAATTGATACCAATAGAAAGTTAAGTACATTGCCTAATCACTTTGTATGCTTAAAAAAAAATTAACCAATGTAAAATATGCATACATATATGATTTAGAGGAAACGGTACCAATGTTATTAATTTTTGATTGTTTAATTATATTACACCATGATTAGCTGTTGAGCTTCAAATTTGATATTTTCTTTCATCTTTCTGATAAAATCATCACATTTCTTGTTCAATTCCTCTGTGCTGAGCAGCCCAGATTCTCCTTCTTCTCTTCATCAATGATCATGCACTCATTTTCATCCTGGGCAACAGATACAACATTTTCTGCAACTACCTTTACACAAGACCTTTGTTCTGTTTCTTGTGCTTCCTCTACTTCCATGTGATCAACTTTTTCATCTGATAATAATTTGACTACTGGCAACTGCTGCTCACTATCTTTTTGATTGATAGCAATTTTGGCATTATGATGATCAGTTTCCTTCTCTTGTGATTTGCTCGTGACACCAGAGTTCTTGACAATGAGAACTAAAATTCCATTGCATAGCAAGAACATGTAGTTCTTGTCAATGCTATAGCCACTGAGTTGCTTACTATATGCATAAAAATAGAAGTTGAGAAGAAAAGAAATCAATGAAGAGTAAGAAACAATGATTGAAAAGATTGAAACCGGGAGCAAGAACTTGGTTACAATCTTGATTAAGAAAGATTTTTCACTAAATTTGCTCAAAGTTGCTTGATGATGCTCCATTGCTCTCATGGTTTCTATTTTGGAACTGGAAAAAAGAAAAAGAAAGACTTTTGGTCAAGTGAATGAGAGTGGTCGAGAGATTGGCTATTTGGCTTTACAATGAACTATAAGGTGATATGGATTGCTATTTATAAAATAGTTTGTCCATGGGTTTTAATTAATTATATAAAATATGACTTGGGTCAATGAACAAAAATCAGTCTTTCCATAGAAAATTTATTGCTTTCATATTAGAGTTGAATTATACTTTCTATATTATACTACATTTATTATTATTATTATTATTTTGAGATTTTTTTAATATTATAATTAGAAACAAATTATAACTTTTTATGTAACTTTGTTATAATAGAATAGATATTTGGATTCAAAATGTACCAAAATTTTCCGCATGTGTATATGTGATTTAAAATTTTCCCAGGGAAGTGATCTATCAACCTACTAATAAATGGTTCTTTAGTTGAAATGCACTATATTTGAGCCATTTCTTAGCTAATTTTTTGTGATTAATGGGTACATTTAATTGGTGGTTTCATATTTTGATGGTAGATCATTTGAGTAAGTTTGAATAATTAAGGTATGTGACAGTTGATCCAACTAGTCAGATATTATTTATTTTGTCTATTTATGATAGTCTAATTCTAAAGCTCTGAACCCTCACGGTTTTCTTTTCGCTACCCAATGATCTAATCCTGGGTTGGATTGAAACATACTGACTACTCCCACTGCAAAACAGATGTCTGGTCTCGTGCATAACATAACATACATAAGACTTCCAACTGCTGAAGCATATGGTATATGTCTCATCTCCCCAACTCCTTGAAGTGTCTTAGGAGACTTTTCCTTAGACAAATGAATTCCATGTCTGAAAGGTAAATTACATTTCTTGGAATTATGCATACCAATCACACAAGAATCTTGTCGATATAGGTTGCTTGAGATATTGCTAATAGTCGTTTCTTGCGATCCCGAATGATCTGGATCCCAAGCACATAACTTGCCTCTCCCAAATCTTTCATTTGGAATTGGTTAGCTAGCCAGATTTTCATATCCGATAATATCTTTACATCATTCCCAAAGAGTAAAATATCATCAACGTATAACACAAGGAAAACCACATTCCCATCAATGATGCGCTTGTAGACACAAGGCTCATCGATGTTCTGCTCAAAGTTATAAGACTTGATCGTAGTATCAAACTTTATGTTCCAAGATCTAGATGCTTGCTTAAGTCCATAAATGGACTTTTGCAACTTGCAAACTTTTTGCTCTTGACCTTGGGTAATGAACCCCTCTGGTTGTACCATATAGATACTCTCATCAAAATTGCCATTTAAGAATGCAATCTTGACATCTATTTGCTAAATCTCATAGTCATAATATACGAAAATGGAAAGAAGAATCCTGGTGGATTTAAGCATGGCTACTGGCGAGAAAGTTTCTTTATAATCAACTCCCTATTTCTGGGTATAACCCTTTGCCACTAGCCCAGCTTTGAAAGTCTGTACTTTCCCATCTATTCTTATTTTTCTCTTGTAGATCCACTTGCAACTTATTGGTTTTACTCCATTAGGTTGGTCTACAAGTTCCCAAAACTGAGTTAGAGTACATGGACTCCATCCCAAGGTTCATGGTTTTGAGCCATTCTTCTTTATCAGTATCATCCATTGCACTACGATAGGTCAATGGATCATCTATACCATCACAAGATGCAACAACTTGCACCTCACCATTTCCTAGATAGCGTTCAGGTTTTCTCACAACCCTCCCACTACGTCTAGGTGGTATGGTATCCAATAAACTTACATCTGACTTTCAGATGTAGAAGGTATAATGTCTTTGTCAACATTTGACAATGGTGTACTGGTCGTACCATCAAGTAACTCCTCAAGTAACACTTTACTTCGAGGTTTGAACTCTCTCATATAGTCCTCCTCAAGAAATGTAGCATTTGTCGACAAAAATACTTTATTATCTTCTGGATTATAAAAGAATCCACCCATAGTTTCCTTAGGATAGCCTACAAATAGGCACACATGTGAACGTGGTTCCAACTTAGTAGTCTTGTTCTTTAGCACATGTGCCAGACACCCCCATATGCGGAAATGTCGCAAACTAGCTTTACGACCATTCCACA
>SKCR01004788.1:0-26297 GCA_019454045.1 Zanthoxylum bungeanum | reverse complement strand
TATAATAATCTAATTAGAATAACCACAACAAGAATGAGAAAATCCCGAAAACTTTACATAATTTCGTTTGTTATTTTATAGCCAAAATAACAAACTTCTTTAGCATAAAATAATATACCCAATTCACATAATTGATTCTTCCGAACTAAACGATTTCCAATACAATAATTTTCCACTTTAGAATATTCCGACCTATTATTCAACACTTAAACTCTTATTCTCCAATATCATCTCATTCCAAGACCCAAACTTCAATTCGAGAGCCTTCCAGAACTGTTCTGAAAATTTGAGAAATTGATATTTTATTAATAAAATAGAATAATTAACATATTGTGAGCAAACAAAGTCTCACATTGGTTAGGAATTGGGAAGATAATGAGTATATAAGGGTGGACATATATCTTCATTGGTATGAGGCTTTTTGGGTATAACCCAAAAGCAAATCCATCATGAGGGTTTAGGCCCAAAATAGACAATATCATACCAATATAAGATAAGTGGTGTCAAGGATTCCTTACATGACATTCCAATCCATTTACTGTTTTTTTATTTTAAGAGGAAATTATGTTTTATATTGTAATAAGTTTCTTATTTTAATTTTATAATTTAATAATAAAAAATTATTTTAAAGATTAATCTTATTATAATATAGTTCATATAAATTTTATGATATACATTTTTATAGTAATAGATTTTTTTATTTTAATTTTATAATTTAATAGTATTTCTTATTTTAATAGGATACTATAATATGTTTTCTTATTATAATAGAGTTCTTATAAAATTATAATATGTATTTTTATTGTAATATGTATTTTATTTAATAGTTTTGTTAATTTAATTTTATAATTTAATAATGAGTCGCCACGTGACGCAATAGAGAACCTTGAAAACATTTAACTTATATATATATATAAATTAAATTTATTTTTTAATAATCTTACGTGGCGTTCTATAAATAAATGTTAAGTAAATATCTTTATTTTATTAATAAAATGGAATACTTGCATTCAACCCATTTACTGTTTTTTTTTTTTTTTTTTAAATCTTAACTAAGAAAATGGATAATTTTAACAATAAAACTCAACTCCCTCCCCTTTGATTTAAATATGAATTTTACTGTAAGTGTTATCTCTATCAAGAGAAAATCTATAATACAATGGAGATACCACGTCATCCGTGTAACAATCCAATTAATAATTGCCACGCGTGCTAAAATATTAAAAAATAACTAAAAAAGTGGATTTTAAATCTTACATATCAGTTACTAATTTATTGGTGATACCACGTCACTCATACATCTGTTACATCAAAGAATTACTCGACTATCACGTATAATATTTATTCAATTAGAAATAACATTAATTTAGCAGTCACACACACTTGAAAAGACAATGAATCATAAATGACTATCACATCAATAGTGATATAAAAATAATAAAAAAATAAAATAAAATTGCAAAGGATAATTATTTTGGTGAACACAAAAAAAAATGGAAAAACGTTTTCAAAACACAAGCAAAAAAATCCGAATTTAGAATTTTTATGAGCGCATACAACAGTGGGCTATATACATAACGATCACCAAAGTAAGCTATCATCGATAAGTACAAAGAACAAATGCAATTTCCAAGAAGTTTCAAGTGAATGATAGAAACTTCTTTTGTTTTTAGTGGTGTGCAAATTCACTAGAAAGCATATTCTTTTATTTTATTTTATTTTATTTATTTATTTATTTATTTATTTATTTATAGCCATCGATAAATGCTGTATTACGTGTGTCTTAGTATTATGCCAACCCTTTTTCTATCTTCTGCATGCGCGAGATTTTTATTTAAAGGGATATAAATAGGTTACTTTTATTTAGTTACTTTTGTTATTAAGGTGAGAATATGGTAAGTTTCGCGTCGACCCAATGGGCGTGGCTTGATAGTGTAGAATTCATAATCTCATCTTAAGGTCTTGGGTTCGAATCTAGGGAGTGCGTTTCTTGTCAGAGCCTGAGATAGCCGGGGGTTTTACTTTCTCCGCTTAAACCCGGAAGGGTGGTTTGGTTATGGGATTTCCAACGATTTAAAAAAAAAAGTTAGTTTCGCGTCCCCAAGGGGAGTGACTTGATGGTGTAGACTCATGATCTCACATTGAGGTTCTGTTTCAAATTCAGAGAGTGTGTTTCTTATAAGAGTTTGAGACAACCGAGGGTTTGAGGACATATGGCAAATCATAATAGGGTAGCAATGTAATAACTGAAACTTTATAAATAATCTAATTAGAATAACCACAACAAGAATGAGAAACTTCGGAAACTTTACATACATAATTTCGTTTGTTTATTTATAGCCAAACAACAAACTTCCTTAGCATAAAATAATATTACCCAATTCGCATAATTGATTCTTCCGAACTAAGCGATTTCAAATACAATAAATTTACACTTTAAAGTATTCCGACCTATTATTCAACACTTAAACTCTTATTCTCCATATCGTCTCATTCTAAGACCCAAACTTCAATTCGAGAGCCTTCTAAAAAAATTTGAGAAATTACAATTTTATTAATAAAATGGAATAATTGACATGTTGTGAGCAAACAAAGTCTCACATTGGTTAGGAATTGGAAAGATAATGAGTATATAAGGGTGTACATGTATCTTCATTGGTATGCGGCATTTTGGGTATAACCCAAGAACAAATCTTACCAATATAAAGATAAATAGTGTCATAATTCCTTACATGACATTCCCACCCATTTACTGTTTTTTTTTTTTCAAAATCTTAACTAAGACAAATGGATATTTTTAACAATAAAAAACAACTCCCTCCCCTTTGATTTAAAGATGAATTTTACTGATCAATATTAGATTTGTAAGTGTTATCTCTATCACCTACATATTTATTCAATTAGAATTAATATTAATTTAGCAGTCACACACACTTAAAAAGACAATGATCATAAATGACTATCACATCAATAGTGATATAAAAATTAAAAAAAAAAATTACAAAGGATAATTTTTTTGGTGGACACAAAAAAATGGAAAAACGTTTTCAAAACACAAGCACAAATATTTTTTGCAAAGGATAATTTTTTTGAGGACATGTGGCAAATCACACTTTACATAATAGTCTAATTAGAATAATGATAACAAGAATGAGAAATTTCTAAAGCCTAAATAGATTAAGAACAATTGAAGAACGAGGTAGGCGTAGACATGCCTAATGGATTCAATATAAAATTCGGCCCATATAGAGGTTTATTAAGTAAACAAGAGGGGTGTATTAAGTAAACCCCAACACTTTGCTAAGTAAACCCAAGCCCAAAAATCAAGCCCACCTAGCATTGCATTTTCTCACCAATTTGGACCAAATCAAAGAAAATATATTTAGCCCACAACCCTTAGATTTCAGCCCATTTAGAAAATTATCTAGAGTTTTCTAAATTTCTCCAGTAAAATGAAGAAAAAAAATATATAAGCCACTATTTTGTCTTGCCCTTGCCGTGAGAAAGAGAGAGAGGAAGGGTGAGAGATTCAATTGCCTTGAAGCAAAGCATTGGGAAAGAAGAAGGAGAAAGAAAAAGCTCTAATATTAAAGTGATTTCTTGGAGTATTAGATAAGATTCCTCGTAATTCTTTGAATCTCAAGATTTTTTTAAGTTAAAAATGTGTATTTGTGAGTTGGATTGATGCTAGAATGATGATATGGGTGATTGTGGAGTGTCGAAAGTGATGATAGAAGCTTTAGTATTTAAAATTTCCCTAGGCGAACTAGAGATCATTCTGGACAGGGTATAATTTTTTGATTATAAAAAAACTCTAGATATTCTATTGATGAATTGTAAAATTCTACGTAAACTCGACACAATAGGAAATAACATAGTCAAAAAATAAAAATTTTCATGTAAGCATGAATTTATAGTAAAATTTGAAAAATATTATTTTGTTTCTGGAAAGACATTCTGGACATATTTGATAGAGATATTAATGTTAGCTTGAATTTGTGAATTCTTCTTTAAAAGACGCTACCTATTAATTGTATTATGTCTCTATTAGAATATATGTTGAAGAAATTGGGTGTTGATCGTGCTTAAATGGGCATTGGAACCCTAAATGTAACCCTAATTTGAAACTAACACATTCTAAACAGTGTCTATTGATTTACTTGTAACTTGAATTCTAGAAATCGTAATCAAGATCCGTAAAAAATTAACAAAACTAGGCACACTAAGGAATAACATAGTTAACAATCATATTTTTTTTTTCTATTGGAACATGAAATTCTAGTAAACTTTGGAATGTTGATGTCCAACCTATTTTCATCTGCTTAGTGTATATAGATGTGGCCATAACATGAGTTTTAGGAATCGTAATCAAGATCCGTAAAAGACCAATGAAATTGGACATGTTAAAGTATAATATAGTTAAAAATCAAAATTGATTTACAAAGGATGTTTTATAGAAACTATTTTACTGAGTTATTTGTTTTATGTTTTCTTGATTTTGATATCCTGTAATAACCCAAATTTTTAATAAGGGTACTATTGTCTTTTCAATAAAAATTCTCTGGTCAAAACTTGAATTTTTGACTTTAGGGGTCACTGATAAATTTGGTTGAGTTTGACTCCATTTTTATTTGACCCAGAAGCCAAGGACTTGACTGATAATTTCCAAACCCATTATAAAAACTTTTTCTTTTCTTCTCTCCCCCATAACGTGATAGCCCCTTTCTCTTTTCTTCTTCTTCTTCCATTTTATTATTCTCTTCAAACGTATGAGAGAGAAAGATCCGGCGAGTGGAGCTGATTTCCGGCCATCGAAGCTTGGGGAAAGATAGAGCAGGCGGTGATGAGCATTTTTGTGGTGGTGGTGTCGCCGGTGGTGGTCATTTTTCGGCGAATGGAGAGCTTCAAGATTCCGACGGTTTTTGGTGATTTCCCGGCAAACCGGAGCTCCGTTGGATGAGTGACCACCACCATTGGAATCAGGACGACGACGAGCATATTCTGGTGGCAGCAGCATGGCGGTGCGCCGATGTGTGTGGCGGCACATGAAGGCCACGCGCCGACGTCTCTGGGCAGAATCTGGCGATCGATGTTTCTGACGCGTTGGTTTGACTCTTTCGTGCGGTAATAGACTCGAACTCGAATTTTCGTGTATTTGTCGTATTTTTATTACGCATTTTATTTACCAAATTTGGATTATTTATTTTGATATTTGAGTTTTGAATTTTGAATGGTTGGTTTCAGATTGTATTCGTTATTGTGAAATGTGGTTGGGTGGTTATTGTAGGCCCCAAATGAACATTTGTGGTTTTGAATTGTAAATGGATAGCCCATATTTTAAACAAACCATGTCGATTTTTCGTTAGTTTTATGAGAGTGTTTGATTCGGTGCGTTTTACATCTCAGGTTTCGAGATGTCGCGTTTGGGTGATCTTTAGGCGGTCACCGATCAGCGGAACTCGTGTGCCTCGTAGAGTGTGCTGGGTGAGTGATTACGCCCAAAAGGATACTTGCGGTTATCGCAGTATAGTTGGGGTGTGGATTCCTCAGAGAGATGGTTACAGGAACTAATTTACTCAAACAAAAATATTAGCAGTAACTTAATAGAAAGAGATAGATTTGATAAAGTAAAGTAAAAACTATGGAAAATACTTAAAGAATATCAGTAGAGAGATATGGCAAAACATCGAGAATATCTCTTGTATTAAACTCCTATATTCAGTTATTGATTCTTGTTTGTTACACAACTGAAGGTTTCACATCCCAAACCAACAATTGAAAGATATTCAATTCTACGTATATTAAATTCTAAGATAATCAATGTTTATTTTCTCTATGTTAACAGCAGATGAAGTCATCGTTAAAACCTATCTAACGTCGACAATATACCCTCAGGCAATACTGCAACAGAAGACCAAATCATAAACAACTTCTACTAGTCACAACTGATTTTCACAAATTACACATAGAAAAATCATGACTGGA
Source organism: Zanthoxylum bungeanum (assembly GCA_019454045.1). Lineage (NCBI taxonomy): Eukaryota > Viridiplantae > Streptophyta > Magnoliopsida > Sapindales > Rutaceae > Zanthoxylum > Zanthoxylum bungeanum. The sequence goes on along the minus strand of SKCR01004788.1, from coordinate 20,312 downwards.
TCTATATGAGAGTTGAAAAAACACAGTTTCTGGATTCAATAATCGTAAGATAATAAAGAACAACAACCATCAATTGTATTAAACGTTAAAAAGGTACTTTAAGAATCAAAAACTTAAACATAGAAATTCAAATACAAGAGTTCATTATTAGCTTGCCTAGGAGATTAGTTCTCCATGCGTAATAGAGAGATAGCCTGAATAGATCGGAGAGACAACATGTTTGTCTTTAAAGTTCTTTGTTATCTTTCTCTCAATCTTGTGTTTGTGGCTCTTTTTGTGTGTTTCTCATCTGTTTCTCTCTGCCTTTTCTCTGTTTTAGGGTTTGGACGAAGTTGGCTTTATATAGGGAGGCCGCAGAATCATAATACGCATCAAAGATGTTAAATTCAGGGTTTTAGGTTGTTCCGGGGCGCCGCGGCGCCGATGGTTCTTTCTGCTGGTGCTTCGCATCGTGCGTCCTGCTCTTCCCGCACACATCCGATGCTTCCGTTAGGCTCTGAAACATGTTTAATTGCTCCATTCTTCATATTACATTGCTCCTAATAACAAAGCATAAAACAAACTATAATCAAGATTAAATATATAATAATTGAGCCGAGTTAGCAGTGTTCTAAGTACACTTTCGTGCACTTATCACAACCCACAACCAGCTTATTGCTAGTCCCTAGCAATTCAAGAGTAAAATAAAATAAAAACTAAACTAAAATATATAAATCTATCTAAGACACTTTCGTAGGGATCACGATTATATTTAGCGTATGCAACAAGCCTTTAAACCCTTAGGTGGCCCTAGTGGACGAGTTATAGTCTTGTGAGGGCTTACAACGACGATATCCACAAATGTCATTCAAAATAAACAATCATGCAAAAATAACAAAATAAAAATAACAAATTGAAATAGTCCCAATAGTTACACATATTATTGTCCTCGACGAATGCCTAGGAATGAAACCAGAGAACTTTCAAAGTACTCAACGTAACTCAAATTCAAGTATTTGAATAAATCATCTAAGCCAGACTCACACTGTGTGTTGTGTGTGTAAAAGTTCATTAACAGCTTGATTCCTAGGTAAGCCAACTCAATGATTTCGTTTAAAAATTGAGATCCGATGGGTCAAACCAACCTAGATATCTTAATTATGCTCTGTAATTGCTTTTCTGTGCTCAATATGGTATTATTTTTTTCTTTTTTTTTTTTTTGAATTTTTCTTTTCTTTATTTTCTTTTTTCAACACACCTACCCTTTAAGGTAGCAATTCTCCTCATGGTGGTCCTAATACTCGCCCATGGGTAGCTTCACGCTTATCGATTATAGGTGGTTTAATTTCCTTCTTTAGAGACTTTTTCTTTTTATTTTTAACCATATCATACATCATAACACTAGCACATCAAGATAGACATCTAAGCACAATGAAACGTAATAACTGAGTACTTTATATAATCATATGCATGTCATACATCAAAAGAAACCAAAATACAAACTACATTCTATATGAATGTAGGGCTGACATGATGGACCACTATGACCAGTGACTGCAGCGTTACTCATGTCCCCGATCCATGTCTCCAAAAGATAGCGGTGGCTCACCAACAAAAGGTCCTGCAAAACTGGAGAGTGGGGGGGAGGGTGGTGAGTCCAAAAGAACTAAGTGAGCGGAGCTATAAAACCAGAAAATAATTTCAGAAACACTTGTGTCGAAATCTCGTAACAAATAACCGTCTTTCTAAATTCATTATTCTAAAATCATATCTTTCTTTCAAACAAATATGAAAAAATCGTTTCATAAAGTCATCGGTCTAAAAACCTCTTAATATTTGTAAAACTTTGACGCATGGGGGCGTTATGTATCGCCGTCCCCCCATACGCCTAAACTAGTGGTTTTAGGGCGTTATATATCGCCGTCCATCAAGCCACCGATCTGGAACCAGGTGTGCAATCCCATGCCATTGGGGCGTTATGTATCGCCGTCTCCCAATACATGCTACTATAATGTCCCTAAATCTAGGGTATATGGGCGTTACGTATCGCCGTCCCCATAGCCCGAAAATCTAGGATCTATGGACGTTACGTATCACCGTCCCCCTAGTCTTGCTCTCAATGTGCACATAATGTATTCGTCAATTCCATAATTTACACCTGAGGTGGGGTTTTCCCCCATACCTATGAAATCATGGAATCACACTTTGAAATCATTTTTATCAACATATATTTCAAGTCATCAGAAGTCGGTGTTTTGATAGACTTTTGATAAAACTATTTAATAATCAAGAAAATAATTTTTCTATTTCAAAATGTAAAAACTCAAAATAAATACCCCATTCACAGTTCTACGACAAGTCTGGTATGGTTCTTGGTATAGGTGATCTCCGAGCGTCTTGCGTCGATCTAATGTCAAAGAAATTATTAGTTCTCTTGTAATAAATAGAAATATAGATATGATTTATGGTTGATGTTCTATGCTTATGGCATGACTTATTATGTGCACACACTTATACGAAACCCTTAGAGTGCCCCTATACCTTTTAGGATAAAACTGGAATTGATAAAATTTGATCTTGGAAATCTGGTCACGCGTCATGACCCTGGTCATGGGCATCGCGACGCTCACCCCATCGGGTGAGGCAGTAGGCAACCTCTGTTCTCCGCATCGTGATGTAAGGGTTGGGCGTCATGACTCCCTCACGCGTTGCGACGCTTGACGATGCGCGTCGCGACTTCCACCAATTTGGGTCGAGGCAGTGAGTCCCCTCTGTTTTCCACATCGCGACGCTAGTCCTTCGGTGTCGTGACGCCCACATTCCAGAACAACATCAGAGGTAATTCCCAGTCGTCGCGACACCAGTCTATTTCTCAGGACTCAAATCAACTCCATCATCAGTCTAAGCTTACACAACCCTACTCAAGCCTTAACTATAATAAACACAAAAAAATATCATCACTTACATCCTCTAACATCATCTTATAACTATCTCATGTACTTCAACTTAGTGTCATGCTTAGGGATTTTTACAATTTGGGGGTTTCTTACAAGCTCTAATTTCTTAATCTAATAATCAACCAATCATCATCAATCTCATGCTAACAATATAACACAATCACCAAATCATCAAAAATCAACAAATCAAGATTTGGGTCCAGTTTCATTTACCTTGTATTTAATATTTCTTCATAATAGGTTCCTCAAGCTTCATTTCCTTCTTCCTAAGCTTGATTTGAGATGGTTTAGTCTTGGTTATCTTGAAATTTCGCAAGGAAAAAATGACAATCCATCTCTTACTTCTCCTATATTTTCGGCGGGGAGGGGGGGATGGGGGCAAATGATGGCTTTTGGTTCTTTTAAATTTTCCTTAGTTTTCTTATGAATTATGTAGGCATTTCTAGAGATTATAGACTAGAATTTGGGCTCAAATTGGGCTAGTTTACTAAATTTGATTGATTAAGGCCCACTTGTAGTATAATACTAATTATGTTTGACTATAAAATTAGGCTTACTAAGTCGTCCTTAAATTTCCGCTAATGCTCGAATTTTTTTATCTAAATCACCAAGTTACGACTTTGGTTGAGCTATAAAATTTCGTGTTATTACAAGTTTGGTTCATTGAACTTCTCCGATATTTTCTTCATTTTGTTGTGGATCCCGCAGGTAATGTACGACGTTCCGGGGTTATGAGCCTGGTTGTGAAACTCGTTAGCCCTTAAGGTCGATGAATGAATGTTTCCCTTATTCCTGAGTTTTATGTTTTGAAATTATTTACGATTACGTTTTACGTGTTTGGTTTATGTTTTCAGTTCAAGTCCCAACTGATGTTTTTAGTTATGTTTTCATGTTACATTTTCAGCTTACGACTACGTGCCACATGTTTATGAATTTCGTTTTCAATGGCATGTTCACATGATTAGACGAACCGACTATGATTCTGTTCAAACGATGTTCATTCCACACCTATAGATAATGAACCATATACAAGCTTGTATGCATAAATCAGTACGTGTCAGATTATGGTTATTGTGCTAGCTCATTTTATGTTTTCAAGTGCATGTTCTCATTTCAGTTTCAATTTTTGACCATGATTTCAAGATCATGTTTGTGTTTTATTGAGTAGTTCAATTTTCGTTCATATCATATATTATAATTTTTCAGTCATGTTTTCATGTTCTCAGCGTATTGACGTTTTTTATGCGTCATGGTTACATGTTCACAACGTACGTTCTTCACATGTCATATTTACATGATCTATTTGAAGTTCTTTTATGTCTTCCACGATGTCTCATAGGGATGATCACCCCCATAGACTCATTCGCATTCAAGTTCATGTTTACTTTTCGCTACGTGGTTCGATTTCAACTTATGTTATGTTTTACAGTTTGTAATCATGTTTTCATGTTTAAAGTTTACATGTGTTTATGTGCCTTCATTTGACATTAAGTCATTTTAAGTCAGATTTCGCTTGACGATTGAAACGACTCATGTCTTTTGAGGTCATGTTTACGTACTTTCGGATCATGTTACTTTTTCATATTATGTTTACATGTTTGAAGTCTTGACGTGCTTTTCGATTTTTCACATTTTCGTGCGCCCACGTTGTAATATTTCAGTTTTCATAATCTGTCATAGCTTACGGTTATGTTTTGGAATTTCAGTCTTATTGCAACTTTGTGCATGTGTTTTTCAATTTCAGCTTCTCAGTCTATTTTGCTTCTTGGATCAGGAACCGGTGGTACCACGAACAAAGCCGTGAGGGTGTAGGGTTTGGACTTGAGATCCATACTTATTGTGAGGCCCAAAGCGGGCAATACTTTGTTAGTGGGTCCATTTGTGGGACATGACCATGTATAACATCATGCTTACAGGCTTATTGATGAAGTACTTGAGACACTCTCATCTTTTTGACCTACGTACATGATGTTGTACTTAGATACTTTTGTGTATTTTGAATTTCGAGACGAAATTCTTTTAAGGAAGGAATGATGTAATAACCCAAATTTTTAATAAGGGTACAATTGTCTTTTCAATAAAAATTCTTTGGTCAAAGTTTGGAATTTTGACATTACGGGTCAATTGATAAATTTGGTTTAGTTTGACTCCATTTTTATTTGACCCAGAAGTCATGTTTTGATATTTTGACCGTTTTCTACTAACTTTTTGACCATTCGACTGGTCTTGTCATAATTTCGCTTTATTTATTTACACCATTATCATTGGCCCCGGTTTTGGGTCGTGACATATCCACTCACTGAGTATTCCAAAATACTCACCACACTATACTAGATTTGTTTTGTAGGATTCTTGGAGGATGATCTCGTGGAGTCAGATATTGTTTACAGTCATTAGGGGTGTCATGGGTCCATCTAGTTGGGTACACTGTGCATTGTACAATCATAGTTATGTTATGTGAAATTATGTGTTAAGTTTGTTGGGGTTTCGAGCGGTAATTCGGGTAAACGCAGCGGAACGCAGAAACTCAAAATTTTCTGATTTCAATTATTTTTCTTGGGTAATTAAAATAAAATAATTTATTTCAATTACTCAATACTTAAAAACTGAAATTTTTACCCAAAAATCAGATTTTTCAGTAATTATCATTTTACCCCAAAACTTTATATTTTAATCATTTTAGTAATAAATTGTCAAATACAATTCTAATTGATTCCAAATCAATTCCAAAATGATTTGTACATGTCTAATACATGAAAATACAATTTTTGCAACTCAAGAAAATAATTTCCCTCTTATTGCCGAATGGTCCATAAATTTTCAAGAATTTATAATTTGGTCCTTTTTGTTCAAAGCATGTCAAAATCAAATCCAAAAATTTCCAAATTTAATATACATCAAATCTCATCACATATATGAAAAGCCCCAAATTTGGTAAAGTTTAAAAACCCTAATTTTATAATTTCACAAATTAATAAAATTAACACCAAATTACTTAAATTCAATTCTCACAACACCAATCAAACCTCACCATCATGAAATAACTCAAGAACAATTCTAAGTCAATCATGAGTGGCTAAGTAACTTTAGAATGGCAACTAGCCATCAAATTGGCAAAAGAAAGCTTTATAAACAATTTTAAGCATTCTAAATTATCATACATGCTTCCATATTTCAATCAAGTCCCAAATCATCAAAACACATCCATAAGAAAGTAGAGAAAAAACTAAGCTACACATGTTGAAGCTTATGATCATAGAAATAATTTTCAAGAAGAAAAAGTATGAAAATCCTTACCAAATTTCCAAAATATGCAAGCTTTTCTTCTTTCTTCTCTTTTTTCTCCCTTTCTCACTTTGTATTTGATTTATGAGGGTTCATGAATTGTGAAACAAAAAATAAAAATGGCTTTTATAATTTTCCTAAATGACCGAATAAATAAGGAAAAATAATGGCCATATATTTTCAATTTTATTTCAATAATTGGAAAATGATTTTATTAATATTTGTGGTAATAAATCATCAAATAATTCAATCCTTATCACAAATAAACCAATTAAATCATGTCAATCCAACCAATCAAAATTGGCCAAGAAAACCAATTAAAATAAGTCATTTAGTTTACTTAATTAAAGTAAACTAGATATTAAATATTTAATTAATTTAATTATTTAAGATTTAAATAATCAAATAATTAAATACAAATATCTCAAATATATGTATTATATTTACATTAAATAATCAAAATACATATATTAATAATAAATGTCAAATATCACAATTCGACATTTAATAAATGGCCGATAAGATCTCAAAAGCATGTATCTTCGTTAACCATTAAACGACTTATAAATAATCAATATTATTTATAAAAGTTGCCCTAGTGCCCTACGAGTATATCTCATTAGTGAGACTCTCTTGGTTCAGGCATATCCGTCATGAAATCCAATTTCGTGTCCATAATCTACCCACCCGTAAATTATGACGAACACAGATAAAATCTCTGAACCATACAGGTCGAGGTCACTGCATACGTATAATCCTTCCATCACAGGTATCCGGATTATCCCAGAGATATAGATATAAATGTCAAATCTCTTTAGGTATAATCTCATCGACGATTCTATTAGCAATCTCTTAAATAACACTTAGAGCTGATTTCTACAGTGTACCACGGGCCCATGGATTTAACAGATTACTAACTCCATAATGGATACCTATGCTCTGTACACAGAACTGACGGATTCTATCTTGATACGCACAGGATATCAAGAGGATCAGTCCACACCTAATGAACATGCGGAGGTATGATCTAAATAGATCGGTGACGTGACTGCCATCAAAGTGTGGATGATACCTCATATATCCACAACAGTATCTCAAGTTGAAGGATCAATATGCTCACTCAACCCGGGAAGATTCTTATTGACGTTTGTGTACCATCTAATAAGAATCTTCGGCGACTCGTTCAATGTTTATCCGATATAAATACCTACGTGTCTATACAAGTCTCCCGAGACTAATGGTTCATTGAGAAACCATTAGAATCCAACATTCCAATATACGATACGTACCGGTTTCAGCGAGTTTACTTACTGACCAAGTAATTGTAAACCTTGACCAGGAACAGTTAAAAAATGATACTGTTATGATACTGCTCAATGTCAGTTGCGACGCTTTTGCAACTGTATCATAACCAATCACTCTATGGTCATTTACGTCTTTACCATATAATAAAAGAATTTATATTACAAAAACTGTTTATTTTATTCATTAATAAAATATATACAAGAGTATTTACAATGAAATACATAAGAAATTGACGCTCAGAGGACCAACCCTAACAAAATCTCCCAATTGCTCTAGTGCCGATATCGATTGTATCTAATACCCATCGACTCCACATGCTTATCAAATAACTTCGGAGGTATGGCTTTCATGAGCAGGTCTGCTACATTATCTTCACTTGGAACTTTGTACACGACAATGTCACCTCGCGACACAATCTCTCAAATGATGTGGTACTTTCCTTCCACATGATTCGATTTTTGATGCGTCTCGGTTCCTTTATTTGCGCAATGGCACCAGTATTATCATAGTATAACAGAATCAGATTCTCGATACTCGGGACAACTCCTAGTTCTGTGATAAACTTCTTAAGCCAAACAGCTTCTTTTATAGTTTTAGAAGCAGCATTATATTCCGCCTCTGTGGTGGAATCAGCTGTAGACCCCTGTTTGGAACTTTTCCAACAAACTGCACCTCCGTTAAGGGTAAATACGAACCCTGATGTAGACTTTCTATCATCGGGATCCGATTGGAAATCAGAATCAGTATACCCATTAACCTGCAGTTCATTTCCTCCATAAATGATAAACTTATCCTTAGTACCTTTAAGATACTTCAGGATATATTTAACGACCATCCAATGGTCATTACCTGGATTGGACTGATATCTACTGGTTACACTAACCGCATAGCTAATATCAGGCCTCGTACATAACATATCATTTATTATGCTACCCAAACATGAAACATAAGGCTGATTAGACATTCTAATCTTCTCATTTCTGTTTGCAGATACATCTTCTTCGTAAGATGAATGCCATGTCTGAATGATATATTTGATGTCTTACAGTTAGCAAAATTGTACCGTTCTAAGATCTTATCTATGTACGTCGATTGGGATAACCCAATAAGCTTTATTTCTCTATCCCTATAGAGCTTTATTCCCAAGATCTAAGAAGCTTTACCCAGGTCTTTCATGGAGAAATTCTTACAGAGGTAAGCTTTGACGTCTTGCATCATTCCTATATCATTCCCAATGATGAGGATGTCATCGACATAGAGAACTAAAAATACTATCATACTCTCACAGGCCTTTTGGTACACACATGATTCTTCCGTATTCTTGAGAAAACCAGACAATCTAATAATCTCGTCAAATCGAAGATTTGAACTTCGCGAATCTTGCTTAAGTCCATAAATGGACTTCTTCAGCTTACAAACCATGCATGAGGTTTCGCTGGATACAAAACCCTCCGACTGTTCCATATAGATTTCTTCATCAATAAACTCATTTAGAAAAGCCATTTTGACATCCTTTGCCAAATCTCGTAATCATGGTAAACATCAATAGACAATAAAATCCTTATATACTTTAGCATCGCAACTGGTGAAAAAGTTTCATCGTAGTCGACATCAGGTCGCTGCGTGTAACCTTTAGCTACCAGTCTGGCCTTAAAGGTTTCAACCTTTCCGTTAGGCCCACGCTTCCTTTTGTAAACCCATTTACTGCCGATAGGAACAATTCCTTCAAGAAGTGGAACTAAGTCCCAAACTTGATTTTGATGCATAGAGTCTTAACTCTGATTTCATGGCCTCTTGCCATTTCGCGGAGTCGATGTCCAACATCGCTTCTCTATAGGTGTAAGGGTTAGTCTCTTTAATTAAGAGAACGTCTAGACTCTTTACTTGTATCAATTACAAGCGTTCAAGAGGTCTAAACACCCTTTGGGACCTACAGAGTATGTGTATAGAAGGCTCTTCATCTATTTGAACTTCAGGTTCCTCCACTAGTTCGTTGTTTCCAGGTTGTACTTCTTCAAGTTCAATCTGTCTATGATTACCTCCTTCAGACAAAAGTTCTACCTCTAGAAATTTTGTGTAGCGAGCTACGAACACATTTCGATGCTCGGTATCATAGAACAAATATCCTTTCGTATTTGAAGGATATCCAATAAACCTAAACTTCTGCCCTCGAGGAGAAAGATGATCTAGCGGAGCCATCATGACATAGGCAGAACAGCCCCAAATCTTAACATAATTAAGATTCGGTTTCCTACCAGTCCATATCTCATATGGAGTTGTAGGAACAACCTTGGAAGGAATCTTATTCAAAAGATGAGCAGCAGTTAAAAGAGCATAACCCCATAAGTAATAGGGCAAATCTTTAAAACTCAACATCGATCGAACCATATCCAATAAAGTCTGATTTCTCCTTTCGGACACTTCATTGTGATGTGGAGTACCCGGAGAAGTATATTGAGCGAGAATCACATTCGCCTTTAAACAATCGGTGAACTCACCACTCATATATTCACCGTCTCGATCAGATCGAAGACATTTAATATATTTACCAGTCCGTTTTTCCACTTCATTTTGGAATTCCTTGAACTTTTCAAAGGTTTTCAATTTCTGTTTCATGAAATAAACATAACCATACCGTGACCGATCTTCGGTAAAGATAATGAAGTAAGAAAAACCATTGTGAGCAGTGTGACTTATGGGACCACATACATCAGAATGTATTAGTTCCAATAAGTCATTGGCTCGGTGTCCTACACCGAAAATGGGGCTTTGGTCATCTTACCCCGAATGTAAGATTCACAAGTTGGATAAGGTTCAATGGTAAGATCATGTATCAAACCATTCCTAACCAACTGGGATAGGCGTTTCACGCCTATATGACCCAACCTCATATGCCACAATTCATTATTATTTATATCAGATACTTTACGTTTATTAATACCAACATTAAAGATATATTATGAGGTATGCAAAATGTAATGACCATGCTCATTTGGAAAAACAATAATCTGAACATTATATCTATCATATAAATATAAAGAACGATTCTTAATATTTACATTATAGCCTTCAGTATCTAATACAAAAAGTGATACAATGTTCGCAACACATCCTGGTACAAAAAAGAAATCATGCAATAAAAGGCTCCCACTGGGTAGGGGAATCTCGTATAAGCCCACAACAACTGCATCCAAAGATTCGCCACTCCCGAATCATAATTGCATCTCCCCAGATTTTAGCCGTCTACTTTCCTTCAGCACCTGCAACGAATTGCAAATGTGAATCGGATAAGCAGAATCTAAAATCCAATTGGACGACATAGCTTCACGAGCTAATGAGATATCAATAATGGGAAAAATAAAAGTACATGAAGTAGATGCTATTTCCTTTCTGATTTGCGCCAAATAGTCAGGACAGTTCCTTTTCAACTGGCCAATCTTGCTACAGTGGTTGTATTTATCTTCAGCAGCTCTTTTGGGTTTAGATATCTTACCATGTGGTGGAAGATTCATACCCTTCTTTTTATTATCTTCTTATTCTTCTTCCCTTTCTGTTTTGATTGGGAGGAATCAAGAGGAGCAGTGGGTTTAGGAGGGCGAGTTGGTACTCCATTCCTCAAATATTCCTCCGCAGTTTGCAGCATCTTATACACCTTCTGGTAAGAACAGCTAATCTCATTCATATTGGAATACATCACAAATTGGCGATATGATACCGGCAGAGATCCTAGTATGACACTTCGTCCTAAAGTGTCATTCAAAGGGAAATTATAGTGCCTCTACTGTTCAATCAAATCAATCAGATGTAGCACGTAAGGTCTCACAGCATGTCCCTCTTCCAATTTTGCATGGAACAGTTCCATTGCAATTTTATAAACCGAGACTCATTCTTGGTTTATAAAGGACTCTCGCAACTGCATCATCATAATATATGCGTCAGACAATCCAAAATATTGCCTCTTAAGCTCTGGTGCCAAGGAACTGAGAATATATGATTTGACTCTTCTATCATCATCTCTCCACTTTTGGAGAGTCTCATGTTCCTCTGGTGTAGCATCAGGTGCTATGGCAAGTGGCAACAGACCTTCCAACACATATTCTATTTGCTCAGACCCAAGAAAAATTATCAGATCTAAGTCCCAATCTGCAAAGTTTTCGGCGCCTCTAAGCTTGTTCGTATCAAGTATACGAGCAAAAAGATTAGAAACAAGTGCCGCCATCGTAAATCTATCATATAGATAGCGAAAAACGGTTAGCAGACATAACAGTTTCATATAATATAAATCAAACAAAGCTTAAATAGATCATGAATTTTTAATCTACAAATGTCCCTCCCATTATAACATGCAATACTGTAATCCCCAAGCAGAATGCAAACAAACAATTAATCAAATTAAATTTAATAGCGAAAGGTGGATCCCATGAATATATTTCAACTCACAGCTTTGACACGATCTCGCCTACGTATATTCATTAGGTAGACAACTCATTGTCAATCACGCAATAGTGACTCCTGGGTTTCGGTCCTGGCCGTTTCTCGTTGTGACAGCTTTGGCACGTTCATAAGGAGGCGTACCAAGGTTAAACTTGTCAATGATAAATTCAAGATACTTGCGTAGTCCTGACAGCTTTGGCACGTTCAGGATTTCCGATTTTGCTTGAACTTATCTAGTATCACATATACATCCAATATGGATAAATTTATTTCAAATACACCCTCACTGCTTTGGCACGATCTCGGATGCAGCCATATAACAGATATCCACAAACCGTATTGACAAGACGGACCAAGAAATATGTATCCAATACATATTACTTTCTAAAAACCTTATTAATTAGAGATTTTCCGCAAAGATGATACATATTTAATTTAATCAAATTAATTAAATACAAGCATGTATCAAGTAAGAACATAATTAAATATTGAATCTAAAGGCATATTCATATCATGTGTTCAGGTTCAGACCTGCTCTGATACCATTTTTGTTGGGGTTTCAGGCAGTAATTCAGGTAAACGCAGCGGAACGCGAAAAATCAAAATTTTTCGATTTCAATTATTTTTCTTGGGTAATTAAAATAAACTAATTTATTTCAATTACTCAATACTTAAAAACTGAAATTTTTACCCAAAAATCAGATTTTTCAGTAATTACCATTTTACCCCAAAACTTTGTATTTTAATCATTTTAGTCCTAAATTATCAAATACAATTCTAATTGATTCCAAATCAATTCCAAAATGATTTTTACATGTCTAATACATGCAAATACAAAATTTTCAACTCAAGAAAATAATTTTCCTCTTATTGCCGAATGGTCCCTAAATTTTCAAGAATTTGTAATTTGGTCCTTTTTGTTCAAAACATGTCAAGATCAAATCCAAAAATTTCCAAATTTAGTATACATCATATATACATCAAATATTAACACATATATGAAAAGCACCAAATTTGGTGAAGGTCAAAAACCCTAATTTTATAATTTCATAAATTAACAAAATTAACATCAAATTAATTAAATTCAATACTTTAATTCAATTCTCACAACACCAATCAAGCCTCACCATCATGAAATAGCTCAATAACAAATCTAGGTCAATCATGAGTGGCTAAGTAACTCTAGAATGGCAACTAGCCATCAAAATGGCAAAAGAAAGCTTTATAAACAATTTTAAGCATTCTAAATTATCATACATGCTTCCATCATTCAATCAAGTCCCAAATCATCAAAATAAATCCATAACAAAGTAGAGAAAAAACTAAGCTACATATGTTGAAGCTTATGATCTTAGAAACAATTTTCAAGAAGAAGAAAATATGAAAATCCTTACCAAATTTCAAAAATATGCAAGCTTTTCTTCTTTCTTCTCTCTTTCTCACTTTGTATTTGATTTATTAGGGTTCTTGAATTGTGAAACAAAAAACAAAAAATGGCTTTTATAATTTTCCTAAATGACCGAATAAACAAGGAAAAATAATGGCCATATATTTTCAATTTTATTTCAATAATTGGAAAATTATTCAATTAATATTTGTGGTAATAAATCATCAAATAATTCAATCCTTATCACAAATAAACCAATTAAATCATTCCAATCCAACCAATCAAAATTGGCCAAGAAAACCAATTAAAATAAGCCATTTAGTTTACTTAATTAAAATAAACTAGATATTAAATATTAAATATTTAATTAATTTAATTATTTAACATTTAAATAATCAAATAATTAAATATAAATATCTCAAATATATGTATTATATTTACATTAAATAATCAAAATACATATATTAATAATAAATGTCAAATATCACAATTCGACATTTAATAAATGACCGATAAGATCTCAAAAGCATGTATCTTCGTTTAACCATTAAACGACTTATAAATAATCAGTATTATTTATAAAATTTACCTTAGTGCCCTAGGTTCAGGCATATCCGTCACGAAATCCAATTTCGTGTCCATAATCTACCCACCCGTAAATTATGACGAATACGAATAAAATCTCTGAACCATACAGGTCGGGGTCACTACATACGTATAATCCTTCCGTCACTGGTATCTAGAGATATAGATAAAAATGTCAAATTTCTTTAGGTATAATCCCATCGACGATTTTATTAGCAATCTCTTAAATAACACTTAGAACTGATTTCTACAGTGTACCACGGGCCCATGGATTTTAACAAATTGTTAATTCCAAAATGGATACATATGCTCTATACAGAGAACTGACGGATCCTATCTTGATACGCACAGGATATCATGAGAATCAGTCCACACCCAACGAACAGACGGAGGTCTGATCTAAATAGATCGGTGACATGACTGCCATCAAAGTGTAGATGATACCTCATATATCCACAGTGGTACCTCAAGTCGGAGGATCACTTTGCTCACTGAACCCAAGAAGATTCTTATTGACGTTGGTGTACCATCTATTAAGAATCTTCGGTGAGTCATTCAGTGTTTATCCGATATAAACACCTACGTATCTATACGAGTCTCCCGAGACTCGTGGTTCATTGAGAAACCATTAGAATCCAACATTCCAATATACGACACGTACCGGTCTCAGCGAGTTTACTTACTGACCAAATAATTATAAACCTTGACCAGAAACAGTTAAAGAATGACACTGTTATGATACTACTCAATGTCAGTTGCGACGCTTTTGCAACTGTATCATAACCAATCACTCTATGATCATTTACGTCTTTATCATATAATAAAAGAATTTATATTACATAAACTATTTATTTTATTCATTAATAAAATATATACAAGAGTATTTACAGGGAAATACATAAGAAATTGGCGCTCAGAGGACTAACCCTAACAAAGTTATCTGTAAATAGCTATGTTTTAACTAGAAAATACATGTAAATGATTAAGTTTATGTTTATGTTACAGAGTTGGGCACATAGCTCTTATATGATTTATGCATGAACCATATGTTATGATATGTAATGAGTTCAGTAGATGCATATAGACGTCAGACAGAGGCTGAGGGTGATAGGGCAACATATCCTTTGCCGTTAACATCTCCAAAATAAGGATATTACAGAGTTGGTATTAGAACAAACTCTAGGGGTATGTGACTGTAATATGTAGAGTGTTGAGGTCTTGTATACACAATATGCTCGAGATACTAGTATGCGAGACATTTCCTCTCCATTATCCGATCCATTGAGTACATCCTCAAATTTCATATATGGATTAATACGTTTTCCGAAGGTTATCTGAATATCCGTCATGTAATCTATATATATATATATATTCCTACGTATGTAAATCCATTGTTCTCAATATCTGAGTTATAAATTATGAATTGGTTTTAAGGTTTAAAATACCTTTCAGATTGTTCGAATTTTCGACACCTCTGATCTATGATTTAGTAAAACCATTGTTATAAGAGTTCTGATTACTTATTTTATATAAAATTTCCAGATGTGATTAATTTATGATTTGGTTATTGTGCATTCCTCTTAATGTTATTGGTAAGGTAATTCGTCCCGATGATATTCATCGATTACCTATTTCAAAATAGGTAATGAATTCCGTCAAGGTATTGTATGCAAACCAGTACATATGTATAAATATTTGAGATTTAGTCTAACATAGAAGGTTTGATTGCCTTTCATAAGTTTTGTGTTCGAAAGTTACTTAGAAACTCTGAAATGGTAAGGAAAGAATAACCCCATAGTTGAGTAGTTGAGTATTGAGAAGAAGGAAAAACAATTCCTTAGATTATGATGATTTGAGAGAGAATCATTTTAAGGGGTGGAGATTGAAATAATTGAAATGTTATATAATAGTTGTTGATGGTAAGGATCAGTATATAAATCAAGCATTGTAAGCCAGAGACAGAGGTGGAATTTCCCTCTTGGCCGATGTTCAGAAAGTATTAACCACTTCTCGGCTCAGAATGAGTCCAGACGCGATCTCCCAGATGAGACCAATCATAATATGTGCTTTGATGCGATTTCCATAAACCGACCACAATAGCTCGTCAGCTCGGTTCAGACCTATTCTGCTCCCTTTTTAGTAAGTCGAAGAGCTCGGGCAGTTCAAGATAGGACGGAAATGGTTCAGTAGGCTCGGCAGATTATTAGGCCGACCTCTTAGCAACAGACAAAAGCCTTGAGATTGTGAATTCCCTTTACACGTGTCATCTCCTGGGAACACCCACCGGGCTGTCATCATCACTAAATTACGTGTGGCAGTAAAGAGTCAGATTGATGCGATGGGATGTCAGAGGGCAGGCTTACTTTCGGCAAGAACAAGTTTATGGCAGAGAACTTAATAAATGAGGCAAATGTCACGTGGAAGATTAGCAACCGCCTCATTTTTCCGCCTCATTCTTAGTATATATATAAGAGGATAGTCTCATATTTGAGAGAGATAGGATGTAAAAAATAGAGGCAGAAAGAGCATTTTGTAAATTCCTTTTGTAAAGCAGCTCAGTCTTCACACTGACCGACCACAAAACAGGTCGGCCGAGCATATTTCAGTAATAAAACACCCATCCGTTTTGTGCCCGTGGACGTAGGTTGGATTCAATCCGCCGAACCACGTTAACTCCCTGTGTCAATCTGCGTGCTCTTCTCCTTCTATCAAAGTTTGCTTTTGGTTTCCCATAACCAAACAAATTCACTGCTGAAGGAAGGTTAATCCCGGGAACAATATTCCTTTATTGTCCCTGAGACGAAAACCAGCCGTCAACAGTTGGCGCCGTCTGTGGGGAAAGAACAAGAAGCAACTCGCGTTGTAAGATGATGGTAGAAGGTGAAAGCTGTGGTTTTCACAAGTAGATCAACAACAGAATGGACGGGAGGGGAAAGGAATGGGAAGAAGCAAGCCAGAACGGGAGGAAGAAAGGGTCCATATGGATAAAAACCTTTTCTTGTTGAATTGTGGAATGAAATGTAAAAATACTGGCCAACGGAAACCCATCCGGGGTGAATTGTCGAATGAAATGTAACAACGGGAATGGGTTACATTCGTTGGCGACGGCTGACCAGGCTCCTCAGTAGGAAGGAACTGCACTTCCCAAATTACCGATCGCCAGCTTCGCAAGTTACTTGTGCTGGAGGATTGATCAGGGAGCTAGTCAGCTAAAGGCGAGGGGGGACATCCGTCGATCCAGTTCTCAATTGGTGTGGTGGTCTTCCCCGAATGAGAGGAAATGAGGCGAAAGGTATTCGGGAAAACCACGCAAAGCGAAGACTGACGACCTCGCCCGGAAGCCCAGGGTCGATCGGGAGGCACCAGACACTGGAGAAATGCATTGTTGAAGGAGCACCGACGGAGTGCCTGGTTCGGCAGACCCTGTGATCCAGCTCGGAAACCTTGGGATCAAGTTCAGATCGAAGGATTCCAACGGAGCGCCTGATGCAGGAGCCAGCTCGAGTGTGAAGTTTACAACTATGGCATACGCATCGGGAGTCTTCAGAGCTCGGATCAGAAGACGCGGTTGGACCGCAAAACAGGAAGCAGAAGAAAGCAAATGTAAAAGCCTCTCTTAAAATGTCCCGCAAAGAGTTGTAAGAATGGCAGTATGTCATTTAAATATGAATAAAACTCTCATTTTTTTAAGAAACTTGCACATCTCGCTTGTTTGTTAATTAAACGTGAAAGTTGTTTTCATTATTTTTTTGCATGCTCGATGCGAAGGTAATGATTGGAGGCCAGGAAGGGCACCAAACCCGTGACACCCCAAACACTGGTGTCATTATCAAACCCCCGGGTAAAGTGCGCCGACCTGGCTCCTTTCATTGTAAGTTGATTTGCGTTACTTCAAGGGATGAAGTGCATGAGGGAGCGTGTGAACCCCTCATGGCAGTATCAGACTCCTGAGGCCGGAGCGTAACTACCCCATTGCATCTGTGTGCCATCGGCTCGGGGCTGGAGTCGTTCCACCGAGGCTTCATGGTGTTTAGGCTCGAGGCTGGATTCGTTCCGCCGAGGCCTCTGTGTGCCATCAGCTCGGGGCTGGATTTGTTCCGCCGAGGCTTCATGGTTATTCGGCTCGGGGCTGGATTCATTCTGCCGAGGCCTTTGAGAGATTAGAAATTATGTTTTGGAGACCTCGGACAGGACGCTGTCTTGAGGCATCCGCGTTGTTATTTGCACTTGTGAAATTTTTTCATTTGAGGTATGTGCTAAGTCACCCCCACCTTTTACCAATTTTGTTCTAAATTTTTGTTTTTTTGTTTTTCGCTGGTCTGGCAAGGGGACGCCCGCGCCAGATTTAGCAGAGCCTCGAAGGTTGATTTGCTTCCTTTCCGTGTAAGTCTTGGTAAGTTATTCAGCTCGGGGCTGGATTTCGTTCCGCCGAGGCCATATGGTTATTCAGCTCGGGGCTGGATTTGTTCCGCCGAGGCTTCATGCCTTGCTCAGCTCGGGTTTGGGGTGGATCCCACCGAGTCTGATTCTTTGAACTGGGGTTGTAACATTCCTCCAGATCCAAGTACCTTGCTCAGCTCGGGTTTAGGGTGAATCCTACCGAGTATGATTCTTTGAACTGGGGATGTAACATTCCCCCAGATCCAAGTACCTTGCTCAGCTCGGGTTTGGGGTGAATCCCACCGAGTCTGATTTTTTGAACTGGGGATGTAACATTCTCCCAGATCCAAGTACCTTGCTCAGCTCGGGTTTCGAGTGAATCCCACCGAGTCTGATTCTTTAAACTGGGGATGTAACATTCCCCCAGATCCAAGTATTTTGCTCAGCTCGGGTTTGGGGTGAATCCCACCGAGTCTTATTCTTTGAACTAAGGATGTAGCATTCCCCCGGAACCAGATATTTCCTCTCAGCATGAAGTCAGATTACGCCCCACCAAGTGGATTCGTCATCAACTCGGGAACAAAGTATTCGTCTTATGGCCAGGTTCAAATGGGAGAATAGAAGAGATCACATGGAGTTACCAGGCAGAGCGGTCGGAGATAAACAAGTGAAAGAAGGTTGCAGATGATCTCACAAAAGTACGGGAATATTGTCTATTACAATACAAACACCTCAGGGTCATCATCAAGAGTCAGGACCTCTAGCTCGGGCTCGGCAGAAAAGATCTTTTAGCTTCAGTTGCAGATTCTTCGAAGAACAAAAATAGGAAATTCGAGCAGCAGACTTCTCAAGAACTAAAAACATAGATACGACAAACGTGGGTTTGGGATATTGAACTCACTCTGAAAGAAGGGCAAATAGGATAACATCTTTACCCTCCAAAAGCTCTCCTCAGCAGAACTGAAGTCAGTAGCAGGATTCTTGGCAGAATGGATACTTGAGAATGGCAAGAGATGACTTGGTTAAAGTACACACAGAAATGGTTTGCTCTAAAAATTCCAGAAGCAACCACCAGCAGAGCGACAATACACCATACTTGTAATAGTTCTCGACATCAACTCACAAACTCGTTGATACCAAGAACTAGGGGATAGATGTTGATGTTAGTGTTCCTAGAACATTCACAGGATCTAATAAGCATGAAAAACATTTCATATGATCATTATAAGGTGCGGAATAAACTTACAATGAGTGGATAGAGCTTTAAAACTTTTGAGAGGATGAACTCCAAGTTCCAACCTTTTGATGATTCCAAGCTTTTGATGATTCCAAGCTTTTGATGATTCCAAGCTTTTGAGTAGTTTCCGATACTTAAATATATGAGAACTATGCCATTGTACCCTCACAATGCGCACAAGTGCGATACTAGTCTATTCCGCATTGTCGATGTCCGATCTCGATAATACTACGACTAGGGATATTTAATGATTAAACCTTTATGGATTGATACTGTCTCATATCATCTCAATCTGGAACTAATCATATGGACTTTTACCATTAATGTATCAAAGTAAATAAATTACTAAACGGTAAAAGGGCAATTTCATTACTACATAGTTAATTTTGTACAATAATACAATATCATTTACAAAATAGTGACACTATGGGTCATAACTGTCCAACAATCTCCCATTTGGCCTATAGCCAGTCACTCAAGCATCTGATACCTGAACTATGAATATGTCGCTCAAACTTTTGCTGAGGCAAAGCTTTCGTCAGCGGATCAGCTAAGTTATTATCTGATGCGACCTTCTCGATCTTCACATCGCCACGATGTATGATCTCACGAATCAGATGAAAACATCGAAGAACATGCTTGGACCGTTGATGAGACCGCGGTTCCTTAGCCTGTGCTATAGCCCCGTTATTGTCACAATACAATGGAACGGGCTCAGCTGCCAACGGAACTACTCCTAATCCAATTAAGAATTTTCGGATCC
>SKCR01004787.1:0-25921 GCA_019454045.1 Zanthoxylum bungeanum | reverse complement strand
AGGAGAATATTTTTGGGTCGGTTGGAGCTGGCTGAATCCCTGAACATTGGAGTTCGTCGAGTGTGTATTTTACTTTATTTTTCCTTACTTCTACACTTTTGAATGACTGAGGCTCATGTTTTTCCCTTCTTGTAGGTCTTCTTAACAATAAGTCATTCGACACTACCAGTCGAGTCATTTCGAACACCAAATTCATCCTCAGCCTGCCTGCTGCTGACAGGAATTGGAGAATTATTTTGGAAGAGAAGAGGTTGAGGTTAACCCTATTGTGGAAGGAGGTCTTTAATTTAGAAAGTATCTATTTGTCTCTTCGTAGGCAAATTTTAGCTGTGATATTGGGAACTTGGTTGTGTCAAATGACCTTTGAGAGGCTGCTTATTTTCAAGCCATTAACTCCTGAAGAAATTTTATGCTCAGCTGAAATTATGTCTGGTCGATTCAAGGTGCATTCTCTTGACGAAATGAAGAACAAAAGAAAAAGCAAGATGGCCAAATGGAAGGAGCCTCAAGCTACATGAATCAAAATCCCAGTTCTAAAGGATGTGGTTTCAACTGGGACAACTGTTGCAACTATATAGTCGACTGAGTTGACTGTCGCTTCTAAGAAGAGGAATGCTATGGAAGTAGAGGAAGACCTGGAGAACATGATAGTGAAGATTCTTCATGGGTCGACAACAATTTCAGACCCTTCCAGCCTCTCAAAGTTTGTCAAGGGCTTGCTTCTGGAAGAAGATGAAAATCAGATGGTTGAGTTTGGTCCTCTGGAGTTGATTAAGAAAGCTGTAGCAGCCAACTACCAGGTAAAAGTCATTTTGAGTCATCTTTTTCTTCATTAAGTATATTTCTCTAGTCATTTTCTAACACTGTTAATTTCATGTTTGCCAGGCTCTCGAATACAGCTTGTTTCAATAAAAGTATGTCGAGTCCAGTCAAAGGCAGATTAAGGAGTTGGAGAGATCCAACACAATAGTAAGAAATGAGAACGCCGAGTTGAAGACTGGATTGGAGGATTATAAGAAGAAGGCAAATAGGGTTGAGGAGGTGGAAAAGGAGCTGAAGGCGACTCAAGCAACACTGAAGTTGGAGAGGATAGTTTCTGAAGCTGAGAATGAGGCTTATAAAGTATGTGTGGAATCTCTAAGGAAGGAAAATGAAGAACTTGTGGAGAGATTGAAGGAGATCTACTATGAGGCTATGCTGATTGAGAGAAGTAAACTGATGAAGCAGTTCCTGGTTGGAGAACATTAGCATTGGGCTCCCGAAAAATGGATAAGGAACAAGAAAGGTATGAAGTCGGGCTTCATTCGTCGGATGAAGGAATGAAGATAGCGAAAGGTCTTTTGATTCTGAGGAAAATATTACTGCAAAAGGGGATTAGTAGGTCCGAGGAGACTCATAAGGTCGTTGAACAGAAGATGGTTGAGATTGGTAAAGGTTGGGTGCAAAGGAAACTGCGACATTGAAGACTGCAATTGCTCATGCCTCCGAAACTTAAGATGCCCATACAACTGTCAACTCTCTTGGTGAAGCCCAGTCTCCTTAAATTCCAAAAGATTAGCTTCTCTTCTCCATGTAATCGAATGACCTTTTTTTTGTACTCATAACTCTCTTTTTGTATTGATAAATGAAAACAAAGAAATTCAAAAAATTCTATCTTATTTTAACCATCTGAATGTCGTATCGCCAATTGAAATTCATACACTAGGAATTGATCCCAATATTATTATAAAATTCACATGGCAGTCTCCATATCCCCAAGTCAATATATAGTCACATGTCTAGTGGCTATGTTATGACTAAGTGTGTTGGCTTCATCTATAAAATTGCTTAAGATGGATCACATTCTAACGGTTTTGAATGGTTCTTCCATCCATCTTAGTCTTCAACTTGTAGGCTCATTTGTTGGACAATTATGACACATAGCGTCACTATTTGTAAAAGACATTGTGGTTTTTGTACAAATTAACTATGTGACAAAGGAAATTGCTATTTTATCATTTTGTGATTAGATTACTTGAATATACAAATGATAAAAGTCCTTATGATTAGTTCCGGATTAATAAGATATGAGACAGTATCAATCCAGGAAAGGTTTAATCATTAAATATCCATAGTCGTAGTCTTATTGAGACTAGACATCGATAATGTGGAATATGCTAGTATTCCACTTGTGTGCGTTATGGAAGCTTAACGACATGGTTCTCATATATTTAAGTATTGGATACTTATTCAAGTGTGATAGGAGGTTGTGTTTGCCAATGGTACGGAAACAGCTTCACTCTGGATAGACCCCTCGAAATCTTATTGGTAGTATGACTATGTGTCTATGGGAATCCGAATAAGGGTAGGTGTATTTGGTCTTAACCTGAGACTTGCATCGCTAATACTTGCGACAATCAATACGCTTTGGTTTTGGTCGTCCGGGGCTTTAACAGGTTCTGTGTACGCCTCTTCTTGGTTTATTGAGAATCGTAGTGTATTGGGTGTGATGTCAAGATGGAAGTATCACTTCAGTCATATAGAGATGATGATCACGCAGGGATACAAAACTGGTACTCTTATATGTTGTAACTATCGGGATAATATGACAATGTCATGATTATCCGATTAAAGAGACTAGTTGCTAGTGATCCGATATATGCTTCGTACGGGGCAGACATAATTCCAGCCCCAGGCCTAGCATGTGACATCCGATACTGGATCGTAATACGCAATACTTAGTATACTACACACTTGATATAGATTATATATTATTTGTTGAATATTTCTGGAGAATTGGGTATGCACAGTGCTTTGCTAGAAGCCAACCATGTCTTGTAAATCGGTAAGAACGTGGTACCAGATACTCAAGTGTTCGGATAGTCCGATAACCAGATTTACTGCCAACATATCCATGGATCTCTTGGGTCGCTTCCCAAAGATTCACCGATGACATTTAACTCGAACAGAATTAATCTAGGATTAATCAAAAGAGAGAAAATTAATCTGGGATTAATTGCGGTAAGAATTTATCAATGATAAAATTCGATTAGAAGAGAGAACGCGATTAATTTGGAATTAATCAATTAAATAATATATTGGATATATTAATTGAAATTAGATTTCAAAGCGGAATTAAAATTGGATTTTAATTCGGGCGAACGAATTAATTTAGAATTAACTCGCAAACGACTTTCGTAATAATTTTGCAAGGCATTATTATTTAAATAAATTGGATTTAACGGAAAATTCATTTAATCGGATTAAGCGAACCCGAGCCCAAAGTGTGTTGAGTAAGCCACTTGAATTTGAATTAAAGTGGGTCCTACTAACTTACATCACTAGTCTTTCAAGTGTCAACTTGAGTGATGGAAGTGGTTGGAGGCATTAATTGTCATTTTCCCTCCAACGCTTTTGCTTTTGCTTTTGGAAAAGCATATACCAAATTTTGAGTTGACTTTGGCATTAAGTTTTGGAAACAAATACAAAGAAAACACAACTCTCTCTTCTCTCCCAAGGCTTGGCCGATTCTTTCTTTTATTCCTCCATTGATTTTGCTTCAAAATCAAGTTGAGCTAGCACTTAAGGAGTTAAAGAAGGTGATAGGCAAACTCACTCTTGGAATTAAAGATTCAACACTAAGCTTGGGGCTTCCGAAACGAAAAGATTTTTGAAATCTCCACATCCGATCTTTGTAAGTACTTCCGCAACTTCTTTGATCTTATTCACATTGAATCATGACTTAGAGATCCTTGGCATGTTCTAGGAACACTAACAATGGTATCATGAGCCAATTTTAAGCATGATTTGATTTAGGGTTTATAAACTTTAATTTGGGTATTTTTGCTTGGAGCTTGATTTTTCCAAATTGATTGTTTGGGTATGCTTAGATTATGATAACTTAGAGTTATGCATGATTAGATTTGAGAAAAATTAATTGGATCCATTTTTCCTAAAATTTGAAGCTTGGCCGAATACACCCTAATGGATAACTCATGGTGATTTTTTGATTTTAGACCATTGGATGTGTTTAAAGCATGATATGTATGTTGATTGTTGATTTAATTAGATTGAAATCAAAATTGGTTAAGATTATGCTAAATTACCGTGAGCATGATAAGCATGGAATGAGTTGTTTTTCTTCAATTTGTGTTGGACATGAGTTGATTAATTAAAGCATGATTAATTAGTTTAATTGATGTTTTGGAAATATTGGTTTAACTAATTAATTATGGCTATTACACTTTTATTAAAATTAATATGAAATTTGGAATTTTGTATGCATTAAAATTAGTCTTTAATTTTGAATTGGGCTAATATTATTGTATTTGGGCTTAATGGGCTTGGTTGGGCCAAGCTTGGTTTAGGACAATTGGATTGGATCCAAATTGGGCCTAAAACCATTCCATAAAGTCCAAATATAATAATTGGGCCTTTAAATATTTAATTGGACCTAATGAGCCTAAATTGATTTTATGGCAAATGGTGATTCCTAAATTGGGCCTTGGCATTTGGGTTTGATCCATATTGGCCAAAGCCCATGCCTTAAGAATTAATTAAAAGCCCATTGGACTTTAATTAAATTGACATCGGATGTTAATTGGGCCTTTGAGACCCATTAAGATTGGATTTAGAATCTGTGGACGCTGGATTTCGACCGAGGTCCTCAATCAGAATTTGTAAGTTGAGGGCACTAGCGATCCTGCAAAACAAAGTAGAATGAGCTGGAGTAGACTACCACCGGTGTGGTGGGTGCCGAGTACACTCCGACGCCTAAGTCAGTAGTGTGAAATGGTATGTAAATGTGTAAAATGTGAAAGCAAGGCTTGTTATTACCTTAACCTTCTTTGGGTGGCCGTGAGGGCGGTGACAAATGTTTAGGAAATGGGAAGTTCTAAGAACTGGTGTCTGAGAGCAGAAGATTTGAATGTGACAAGTCAGGCTTGAGTGAATTGTACTACGAATTCTGTTTCTATTTATAGATGGAGAAAGATGAAACCTTTAGCTTTGCACATGGAAAAATGGGTCCCATAACATAATTGAAAGATGAAATTTCGGGGATCTCTAATCTCTGCATGTGGAAGACATATATCATGTTTAGAAAAAAGGAAAATAGTTGGTAACGAATTGAAGTGTGTTTTATGATGTTCCTTGGTTTGACTTTATGTGTGTAGCCTTATGTAAAAGTGGTATCAAGTCTTTTTGGGCCTTGCTTTGGGTTTGGCTAGGCTTCTGTTTGGGGGCCTTACTTGACATTGAGACAATTTTACCCATGGACCAATTTTGGCCCGTACAGTTTGTCCCATACTATTAAAGTTAAAAAGTCTTTTGATTTGAAGAGTATTTCTATATGTGTTGAACAGAACAAAATATAAGAGCATGTGTCAAGAAAACACAGCTGTAAACGTTACCTTGTGTCAATACTTGGTTTAACACGGTTATTAGTCTCTTTACATAATTAAATTGTCGAGCAATCTTTTGAGTCTTCAAAATACGCTTTCCATGCTCCAGGAGCTTGAAACCCATGAAACCATAGGAGTTCCCTGGAAGACTGAACTTTCATACGACATGTGTCGACTGGACAGAGGGAGTTTATATCTTCAACTTGACTCGACATAAGTCTCATGGGGGATGTCCCCGGTCGGTCGACTGAATCAGAAAAAGGTTCATGAGTATATTTCATACGATATGTGTCGACTGGACAGAGGGAGTCCAGGTCTTCAATTTCACTGGACATGAGTCTCATGGGGGATGTCCCCGGTCGACTGAACCAGAAGAAGGTTCAGGAGTACATTTCATACGACATGTGTCGACTGGACAAAGGGAGTCCAGGTCTTCAACTTGACTCGACATGAGTTTCATGGGGGATGTCCCCGGTCGACTGAACCAGAAGAAGGTTCAGGAGTACATTTCATACCACATGTGTCGATTGGACAGAGGGAGTCCAAGTCTTCAACTTGACTCGACATGAGTCTCATGAGGGATGTCACCGGTCGACTGAACCAGAAGAAGGTTCATGAGTACATTTCATACGACATGTGTCGACTGGACAGAGGGAGTCCAGGTCTTCAACTTGACTCGACGTGAGTCTCATGGGGGATGTCCCCGGTCGACTGAACCAGAAGAAGGTTCATGAGTACATTTCATACGACATGTGTCGACTGGACAGAGGGAGTCCGGGTCTTCAACTTGACTCGACATGAGTCTCATGGGGGATGTCCCCGGTCGACTGAACCAGAACAAGGTTCAGGAGTACATTTCATACGACATGTGTCGACTGGACAGAAGGAGTCCAGGTCTTCAACTTGACTCGACATGAGTCTCATGAGGGATGTCCCCGGTCGACTGATTTCATGTCGAATGCTTGTTATGACTTTTATGTTTTGTCGAATGCAACCTCCTGTTAGTGTCTTCATTTCATCAAGCACTATGTCGAATGTCAAGTCGACCTTGTGCAAAGCACTGTATAAATATTGTGTCGAATCTATATTCCCAGGGTATTGATCTTACTACTGACATAATGTCGAGTGATTTATGCAACTTGTATTGGGGGTTGCTTAAATGTTGACTTGAATGTCAGCAACCTTGATATTTCCTCTGACAATATTGCATGTATTTTTATTTCTGATGTCGTCGTGTCAAATGGTGAAGAAACTTGTGAAAAGGATTTTGTTGATGTTGCAGTGAGCAAGTGACATCAAGTTGTAGCAATCCTAATTGTAATTCTACTCCCATTCGACGATACCTTGTTGAAGGTTTCTAGATCTTCCACGAGTCATTAAATGGAAAATAACCTAATGCGAATAACGAGGAATGCTTTTGGCGGGAAAATGAACTGCCAAATTGTAGTATAAGAGAGGGCCTCATAGGCTCATTTGCTTCATTCACAAGATCAACGAGTTGGGAGAAAAGCTTCAAGGTTCCAAGGTACTCTTCAAAACTTTCTTCGCGTTCTTCTTTTCCTTTGAATGTTCATAGAGTAGCTTCAAACTGTTCTTAGCCAAATTAGGTTATTTGATCTTTTGAATCATACGTTGTTTGGTGGATTTGTGTTTGGAGAATTGAGTAGAATTTGATCCTTAGGAAACCTAAATCTTAGAAATTATTTGTTTGTTTTTCTGTCGAGTAAAAGATGTCGAGTGGAGAATCTCTAGATAGCTTAGGTGAACAAATAGAAAAATACGTAGAAGTATCGTCGAGTGGATCTAGTAAAGATAAATCTCTCAGGGACTGGTCACGTCAACAACTTTCCGGGGAATGGCCAGTTACGATTTTGTCGTGTGAAACTCATGTGGATGCAATTCCTATAAGGTCTTTAGCAGCAGTCGTGGAGTCGAGTGGAACAGCTAGTACTAGTGAGCCAACAAACATGCTAACTAAAAACCCTGTTAGTCGTATGACAGATAGTAAACTGTTGGATATTAGATGTAAGTACAGATTCCCTAATTCAATGGAATTGAGAGCACCTTTGCCGACTGAAAGAATCGATTACAAAGTCCCCGGGTGGATTGGATTTTATGTATGGCCGTTTACTGATGGGCTCAGATTTCCCATTCCGAGGTTAGCTTGGGAAGTTTTGGATCATTATGGGATTGCTCCTTCACAGCTGATGCCAAATGCTTGGAGGATATTATTGTCGATTGAATGCTTAACTTTTGAGCAAGAAGTATTTTTTGAGGTGAAAGATGTAGTATACACTTACTACCTAAATGAGCACTTAACTGAAAAAAGGGAGGTATACTCTGTATCTTCGTCGAAAGAAGGAACAGTTAGTAATGAGGCTACCAACACATGATAGGGGTAATTGCCAGTCAGATTATTTCTTTGCGAGGGGTGAGGGTATATTTGGGTTGACTGGAATGGGTCGTATCTCAGAATATTGGAGTTTTATTAGTGAGTATCACATCTTCTTACTCGTGATATCTCGTGAATATGGTTGTCGTATGAAACTAACATGTTGATTGTTTGTTCTGCAGGTCCATTTCGAAATAGATAATTCGACAGAACTCCCCAGATCTTATCCAATACTAAAGCTCTTCTTACTCTTCCCGTCGAACAACGAGATTAGAGAATAGTTTTGGTAGAGAAGAGATTAAGGGCAACTTTAGTGTGGAAAGAAATCTTCGAATCAGAAGGTATATCTACCCCTTTGGCACTTTGTAAACACATATTGGAAGTCATCTACTGTACTTGGTCGATTCAAGCATTGTACGGAAAGGTATTATTTATAACGCCTTTAACTCCAAAGGAAATTTTATGCGCAGTGGATATAATATCGAGACCTGTTAAGGTAGCATCTATTGATGAGTTGAAGAGTCGAAAGAAGGCAAGGAAGCTTACGATGAAAGAGCCAGATGTGGAGGTTCCAGAATTACAAAAGGTTGTGTCGATTGGAACTCCTAAGATTAAAGGGCAGTCGACTGAAATAGTTGTCAAATGGGGGAAAATGAAAGCTGTTGAATTTGAAGAAGACATTGAAAATATTATTATGAAGATTCCATCAGGGTCGACTGCAATATCGGACCCGTCAAGTCTAAATCCTTTTATCAAGAAGCTTTTATTGGAGGATGATGAACAGAGGTTATCCAAAATTGGCCCCGTCAAGACAATGAAGAAGGCGGCTGCTCTAACTTATCAGTAAGCAAGCTATATTTGTGTTTTATAATTGTTGTTGATTGATATCTAACTTAATGTTTTCTCAGGCAATGAAGTGAAACTTATTTATGCAGCAATATGTCGAATCAAATCTGAGGAAGCAGAGAGAAACGAAAAAGTCAGTTGCAGCAATGAAAAATGAGATGGCTGAAATGAAGTCGTTTGAGAAAAAGAATAAAGAATTGGAAAATGAGTTGAACGAGGTGAAGACTACTCTTAAAATGGAGAGGGAAACTTCTGAAGTTACAATTGAAGGTTATAAGGATGCACTTGACAATGTGAGGAAGGAGAATGGTGAGTTGGTTGAGCAGATGGAAAGGATTGCTCTTGAATCCATGATGAAAGAACGAAGTAATCTGATGAAGGATTTCCTTGAAGGGAATACTGTCGTATGGGAACCACAGAAATGGATTCGAGAGTATGATCGACTGTTGGCAGGAATTTCTTCCTCCAACGAAAGTGATGTGGAAGGGAAGGGTGAAGAAGTCGACTCCAAAGTGGTTGAGAAAGAAATTAATGACCCTGAGGAAGCGGCTGGAGATGAAGAGATGGATAAGAAGAATGAAGAAGTAAGTCGAATAGAGGTTGAGCCGGCTCAACAAGTTCAAGAGATTCATGCGTCTGAAGTTGCTGCCGAATGTATTCCGGAAAAAGCTGATTCGGAAAGCTAAACTAATTGTAATTTTAACTTTATGTAATTAATTGCCTTGTTTGAACAATGAAATGATGTTTTGGGATAATCTTCAAACGAGTTCTTACTTTGTCGAATCAAATTACATAAGCAGTATTCTATTTTTATTCTTTCAATTTAAACAAAAGCATGCAAACATTACCGGTAGAATCGTTTGAGATGAATCGCATTCCAACTATTGTGAATCTGTCTCCCTTCTGTCGTTTGTAATTTGTAAGCTCCATGTCCAACAACTTTTGAGATGATGTATGAACCTTCCCAATTTGGCCCTAATTTACCATCTCCAATCTCCTTGGTATTCTGGAAAACTCTTCGTAGCACCCAATCCCCTTCTTTGAAAGCTCTGCTTCTGACATTCTTGTTGAAATACCTTGTCATTTTTTGTCGATGCGTCACAAGTCGAATGGAAGCATTATCTCGTAATTCATCGATTGTATCCAGACTCAAATACATAAGTTGTTGATTTGCTTCATCACCAATCCATTGGTAGCGTGGAGACGGGATGCTTTATTCAATTGGTATTACTGCTTCTGTTCCGAACGCTAGAGAGAAATGAGTTTCTCCTGTTGAGGCACGGATAGTTGTCCTGTTAGACCATAAGACTTCAGGAAGTTCATTCGCCCATGATCCTTTCGCTTTTTCCAACCTTTTCTTTAAAGTGTTTAAAATGGTCTTGTTGGAAGACTCGGCTTGACCATTAGCTTGTGGGAATCGATGGGTTGAAAAACTTAATTTGATTCCCCAATTTCTGCAGAAGTCTTGGAAATGTCGGCTGATAAATTGTGAGCCATTATCAGTTACAATCTCTTTGGGAATGCCGAATCGACATATGTCTTCCAGACAAATGATTGGACTTCTTTATCTCGTATTTTGGCAAAGGAGTCTGCCTCAATCCACTTTGAAAAGTAATCTGTTAAAGCCAGCATGTAGACTCGTTGTCCTGGGGTGGTTGGTAGCTTCCCTACAATATCCATTCCCCATTTCATGAATGGTCATGGGGATAGGATAAGATTTAACTTTTTAGGAGGATGGTGTGAAATTGGGGCGAACCTTTGACATTTCTCCCATTTCTTTGTGTAGGTTGCCGAATCAGTTCTCATAATAGGCCAATAGTACCCTGTCGAATAGGCGCGTAGAGCAAGGCTACGTCATCTAGAATGATTTCCACATTCCCCTTCATGTAATTCTGACAATAAATGCTGTGCTTGATCATGAGTAATGCATTTTATGTAGGGTCCAGAGAACGACCTTTTCAACAACTGTCCGTCGAATATAGTGAACATTACTGCATGTCTTTGAATTCTTCTTGCTTCAGTTTTGTCTTCTGGAAGTAGCCCCTCTTGCAGGTATTTCATGAGTGGTGTCATCCATGAGTCGTCTGAAGTGATGGAGGTGACTTCATTCTCTTCCTTCGAAATTGCTGGCCAGTTCAAATATACAACGGGAATTGATTGAGGTTTGTCCCCGTGCATTATCGAACCAAGGGTAGCCAATGCGTCCGCTTGAGTATTCTCGTTTCTCGGGACTTGGGTTATTGTAAATTCTTGAAATGTCGACTGGATATCTTTCACCTTCTGTAAATAGGATGCCATTTGAGGATCTCGTGCTTGATATGAACCTTGGAGTTGGTTGACTATCAACTGAGAGTCTGATTTCACCTTTATCCTCCTTGTTCCAAGCTCTTTAGCCAAGCTGAGTCCTGCTATCAATGCCTCATACTCTGCATCATTGTTTGTAACCCTAAAACCACATTTGATTGCTTGTCGTAGTACATCACCATCAGGAGTAGTGATCACGACTCCCAGGCCGCAGCCTTTCTTATTACTGGAACCGTCGACTAAAAGCTTCCAAAGTGACGTCGTTTGGATTGAATTAACCTCAAAATCTTTTGAAACATTCAAATTGGGACTGAAGTCTGCTACAAAATCAGCCAAGGCTTGAGACTTGATTGCTGTTTTGGGTTAGTAAGTGATGTCGTGTCTCCCAGCTCTACTGCCAATTTCGTTAGTCTTCCAGACAAATCCGGCTTATGCAGTATGCTCCTTAGAGGGAATGCTGAATAAACAGTGATTGGGTGTCCTTGAAAGTAGGGTCGTAGCTTTCTTGCAGCCATTACCAAAGCTAACACCAATTTTTCCATATGTGAGTAGCGTGACTCCGCATCGAGTAATGCCTTGCTCACATAGTAGACTGGGAGTTGGGTCCCATTTTCCTCTCTGATCAAGACTGCACTCACAGCTCGATCTGAGACTCCCAAGTAAAGGAAAAGTCTTTCATTGTCGAGTGGTTTGGACAACAGAGATGGTGAAGTTAAGTACCGCTTGAGTTCTTTAAGAGCTTATTCGCAGGCTGGAGTCCATTCAAAGTTTTTTGCTTTTTTAATGGCTGAGAAGAACATAAAACGCTTGTCTGTCGACTTGGAGATGAATCTGTTTAAAGCTGCAATTCTCCCCGCTAGTCGCATGACAGGAGAGGGGATTTCAAGTATGGATTTGATTTGATCTGGGTTTGCTTCTATTCCTCGTCGTGTGACAACATATCCCAAGAATTTTCCTAAGGCTACTCCAAATGCACATTTTGTTGGGTTCAACTTCATCCCATACTTATTCATTATGTTGAATGCATCCTCCAAGTGCTCAAGATGTTGATCAGATTTCGAAGATTTCACCAGCATGTCGTCTATGTAGACTTCCATTGTCTTCCCAATCTGTTGAGAGAACATCTTGTTGACCATTCTTTGGTATGTGGCTCCTGCGTTTTGAGGCCGAAGGGCATTACTTTGTAACAAAAAATGCCTTTATTGGTGACAAAGGCTGTTTTCTCTTGGTCCTCTGAATGCATGAGGATTTGGTTGTAGCCAGAATATGCATCCATGAAACTTAACAATTCATGTCCGGCTGTAGCATCAACCATTTGATCGATATGAGGTAGTGGGAACGAGTCCTTCGGGCAAGCTTTGTTTAGGTCTGTGAAGTCAATACAAACTCTTTACTTTCCATTTTTCTTTCGTACTACCACCACATTAGCTAGCCACTCTGGGAATTGGACTTCCTCTATGGCACCATTTTGTAGTAATTTTTGAACTTTTTCATCGATGATTTGATTCCTCTCTGGGGCGAACTTTCTTCTCTTTTGCCTGACAGGAGGGTAGTCTGGATCTACATGGAGTTGATGGGTAATTAATCCAGGGTCAATACCAGTCATGTCTTTATGCGACCATGCGAATTGGTTGTGTCATTTTTGCAAAAATTCAATCAAGTCTGCTCGTAGCTTGGGATCCAAGTTTGCTTCTATTTGTGTCTTGTGATTCGCATGTTCAGAATGAATTTGGACCTCATCAAGTTCTTCAATATTTGGAAGTGTCGGCTCCAAAGGATGAGGTCCGTCCGGTAATTTCTATGCGGAATGGATTTTAGCCTTCAATGTCGTCTGGTAGCATCCTCTTGAAGCAGCCCGGTCTCCCATTATTTCCTGAATCCCCCACTTTGTAGGAAACTTCAGAACTTGGTGATATGTGGATGACACAGCTCTCATTTCGTGAATCCATGGTCTCCTAACGATAAGATTGTAGGCTGAAGGACAGTCTAAGACTAGGAAAGTAGTCATTTTGTTGACCCCTCTTGCGTAGACTGGAATAATTATTTCACCCATGGTGAAATTCTGCTCACCACTGAACCCAATTAACACCGTCGTTCGTCTGTTAACTTTCTCCAGTTCGGCTCCCATGTGTTCTAGGGCTGTAGCAAAGACGATGTTGGCTGAAGATCCTGTATCCACTAGTACTCGTTTGATCATAAAGTTGGCCACTTGTAAGGAGATCACCAAAGCATCATGATGTGGATTCGTACTACCGGAATTACTGTTGTCTGGGAACTCCATGATCAGATTGGTAAACATCATCTCCATGGACATTGTAGAGTGAGAAATGTTCATCATGACTGCCCTGGTATGTCGTTTGGCTACTGAGTAGGAAACCCCACTGACCTCTGATCCCTCTGAAATGAAATTCACTGTGTTGTCGATTGGTGGAGGTGGTATTGGTGCCTCTCCTTGGCTATCTCTTTCGTCTCTTCGGGCTAAGGTAGCTTTTCCTTTCTCTGTAAGTAAATCCCTCAGAAATCCTTTGTTCAGTAAGTCCAGGACCTCCAACCTCAATGCTACGCATTCAGCTGTAGTATGGCCGTAGTCCCGATGGAATTCACACCATTTACTGGAGTCCTTCTTCTTGGAACTTTCTCTGTTTCGTTGGGGCCATCTCACCTTACTCCCCATCTTCTTAAAGACCGAAACCAGTTCTCATGGGGAAATAGAAAAATTGTAGTCTTGTAGCCTCGGTTTGTCTATTGGAGCTCTCTCCTGGGTTCTGTATGGTAGAGGTCGTCGGTCAAAATCTCTACGGAGGGGTTGATGCTATTTTCTTTGATGATTCCTATTGTCTGAAAGATGAATAGGTATCATCTTTGTGAATTCTTTATGTCGTTTAGAAGCATGGTGAATTCTTTCATTCTGCAAGTTGGAGGAACTGTCTTTCCTTTATTCCTCTTATCTTTTTCCCACCTGATTTCTATTTGGGCTCGTGCCAAGGCTTGGTCCATTGTGTAGCATCGGAATTTGGTCAATTTTTTTGTAGAGTCCACTCTCAGAGAGTAACCCGTTTCTGAAAGCTTCCACAGCTGTTAGCTGATGAAGATATGGAATAGTCATACTTTCCTTGTTGAAGCGAGCCACATAGCTTCACAAGGATTCCCCCTTTCGTTGTTGGATAACGTTGAGGTTGTCCGCAGTTTTCTCAAGTTTGCAAAAGCTGGCGAAATGCTCCACAAATTTATCTGCTAATTGTTGA
Organism: Zanthoxylum bungeanum; assembly: GCA_019454045.1. Taxonomy (NCBI): domain Eukaryota; kingdom Viridiplantae; phylum Streptophyta; class Magnoliopsida; order Sapindales; family Rutaceae; genus Zanthoxylum; species Zanthoxylum bungeanum. The sequence goes on along the minus strand of SKCR01004787.1, from coordinate 11,753 downwards.
TAAGACTTGATGGATCTGTCTGGTAGGTTGATGAACCATGTAAGGGTAGGCCCTCCCAAAGTTTCTCCAAATCCTCTGCACATGCCAGCTTCCCACTGATGAAGAGCCAGGCCAGTTGACATCATTTTGTACTTGTAATGGATAACATGGTCGTCTGGGTCAGTAAATCCATCATATAGTTTCATGTCTGGTGGACTGAACTTCCGTGGAAGTTCCACAGATGTGATGGTCTCCAAGAAGGGAGTGTCTGAAATGGTTCCTGCTCTGCTTTTCTTCACCGGTAGTTTCACCTCTGGTAGGCTAGACATAACTGCTTCTTTAAATTCTATCATTTCCCTTCTCATGGTGATGGCAACCTGTTGAGCTTGGTCGATTGGAGAATTTGGCAGGTTCATCTGGTTGCCATCGTTTGTTGGATTGTCATATGTCGTTTCGTTGAACGCTCCCAAGAGATTAGATGGAGTGGTATGGTTGGGTTGATCTGGGATATTATGATGCTGAGATGTGGGTGAAATTAGCTCCAACTGTTTTTGAAGGTTTATGTTGGAATTTCACATGGTTTGGTTTTCCTCTTCCAAAGCTTGCAATCTCTCCTGGAGTATGGCTAGCTGAGATGCCACTGGATTAGGTGTTTATTCATTGCTTGAAGCCATGAATGACTGAATTATGAGTGTTTGTAGAATGTGAAATCTTCGTCTGCAAATTATCGCTAGGGCCCCACGGTGGGCGCCAAATTATGGACGCTGGATTTCGACCGAGGTCCTCAATTAGAATTTGTAAGTTGAGGGCACTAGCGATCCTGCAAAACAAAGTAGAATGAGCTGGAGTAGACTACCACCGGTGTGGTGGGTGCCGAGTACACTCCGACGCCCAAGTCAGTAGTGTGAAATGGTCTGTAAATGTGTAAAATGTGAAAGCAAGGCTTGTTATTACCTTAACCTTCTTTGAGTGGCCGTGAGGGCGGTGTAAAATGTTTAGGAAATGGGAAGTTCTAAGAACTGGTGTCTGAGAGCAGAAGATTTGAATGTGACAAGTCAGGCTTGAGTGAATTGTACTACGAATTCTGTTTCTATTTATAGATGGAGAAAGATGAAACCTTTAGCTTTGCACATGGAAAAAGGGGTCCCATAACATAGTTGAAAGATGAAATTTCGGGGATCTCTAATCTCTGCATGTGGAAGACATATATCATGTTTAGAAAAAAGGAAAATAGTTGGTAACGAATTGAAGTATGTTTTATGATGTTCCTTGGTTTGACTTTATGTATGTAGCCTTCTGTAAAAGTGGTATCAAGTCTTTTTGGGCCTTGCTTTGGGTTTGGCTAGGCTTCTGTTTGGGAGCCTTACTTGACATTGGGTTTTGAATGGAAAGACAATTTTACCCCTGGACCAATTTTGGCCCGTACAGAATCTAAGTCTAAAAGACACATAAATAAGTGTAATTATTTAATTTGGAATTAAATTAGAATTAGTATTGAATACAAATTAAATTGGATTTAAAATTGTAGTTCGATATAATTCAAGAATACGCACTTTGAGTACTTATTCTTAAACGAGTTGGACTCGCGCAAATCAAATCGTTGTTTGAACATTGGATGATCATTATTTCAAAGATTAATTAATTTAATTAGATTGATTGAATAACATGCTTTGTGTGAATACATGGATGTATTGTATGAATAATGTATATCGGATGGATATTTGAAGGGTGAGTGCAATTTTGGAAATTATTGTAATAAATTTAGAATTTATTAAATTGGACATGCGTGTCCAGCCTATTATCTCTATTTTTTTTATATTTCTCTTCTCACCAATTCCCCTCAATGTTAATGAGGTTTCTTTAATATATTATGTAATTGGGTAGAAGTTAGAATAGTACTAGCGAGAGAAAGGAAATGAAGAGATTTGTTTTAGGAACAATTTGTTAAATATCCATCCGCATATCATTATTATTTATTTCACTCCTTATTATGCTTTTATAATGCATGCTTAAGGGTGTATGATGAGACTTAATCAAAGATAATAAATTGGTTGCCAATTTACACGAAAAACCCTCAAACAAATATTAAGCGATTTCCTTCCATTGAGTGGTTCTCTCTCAAGATCCAAGATTGGCATTGGTTTGTTGGCCAAAGTCAAGATCAATGTCCATCGCGAATGTGTTTGAACCACGAAGGCTTTGTTATATATCGCATGTTTTGGGCAGTTGTGACTTGTTGGCCAAAGTCAATGTCACTTCTTGTTCATCGATATGGATTACAAAGCTTTCCCACTGTCAATGGGTACCGCTTAAAGCCAAGGCTTAGTTGATTCAGAGGAAAATGTTAAGAAATATATTGGATATATTGACATATATATTGTATATATGTTTCGGACTTGGAGGTCCACCTACTGGATATATGAATTGGATGAGATCCAATTGATCTTAGAGATATACCTAGTTAAGTATCGTACAACTTGTTGGCCAAAGTCAAGGTTGTGTGTTATTTAACGGGATCATAGCCCACTAGGAAACTAGGTTTCCCGAGTACTCAACAGAGGGTTAGAGGCTCGCCGAAAATTAGTGGGAGGCCAGTATTGAATTTGCAATTTCGTTTAATACTTGCCGAATACGCGCTTTCAAATTATTTTCGTCATTATATATTTATATTAGTTAGACTAATATTTTATTATTTTCTTTTAACAGTTGGACTGTACCCGAAATCGTTAATTGAATAGTTAGACTATTGCAATTAAAATGGTTGGAATATATCTTTAACGGTGTGAACTTTCCTGATTGGGATATGAACCTCAGGATTGTCCTAGGGGCCAAGAAGATGCTCTATGTATTAGACAGACCTCTTGGGCCTGAGCCTGGACGTGAGCGGGTTGTTGATCATGAGCTTTGGAAGACTCACAGTGATGACAACTCAACTGCTCAGTCTGTCATGCTTGCCGCAATGACACCTCAATTTCGTCGTCAAAATAAGGGATTGGATCCCCACGAAATGATGTTGAAATTGAAGGACCTTCACCGATCTAACCTTAGATCGCAGAAGTACTAATTACAGAAGAAGTTCTTTCGCTCCGGCATGTCAGAGGGTACATCTGTTGAGCACCATGTGTCACAGATGATTGCTGACATTGAACAGATGGGACAGCTAGGCATAGTCTTCGAGGTTAAGACTTCTATAGATTTGATCTTACAGTCTCTGTCTGACAGCTGGGGCGGGTTCATCATGAACTATAATATGATGAACCAAGATAAGACTCTTGGAGAGTTGATGGCGATGCTGAAAGAGGCAGAAAATGAGCTTTTGAAGGAGTGCCAAGGCTTGGCTGAAGGCTTCTGGAGGTGTGAAGAAGAAGAAAAGAAAGGGCAAGGCCAAATCATCAAAGTCTTCTGGGAAGGCAAGAGACAAATCCCAAGATGTCTGCCTACAGTGTGGCAAACGGGGTCACTAGAAGCGTGACTGTCGTGAGTACAAGGCACACATGAAGGAAGTGAAAGCGGGCAAGACACCGGCTTCAGGTATGTTTGTTATAGAAATAAACATGTCTACTACTAGTTTTAAAAATTGAATTTTTGATTCTGGTTGTGGTACTCATATATGTACTGATGTGCATGATCTGCAGATTAGTAGGAGACTGGCCTCAGGAGAGATCAACCTCCGAGTTGGAAATGGGACTAGAGTCGCCGTTTTGGCTGTTGGGACCTACATTTTGGAACTGCCCTCGGGGCATATACTTAATTTATCAGACGTTTATTATGTACCTAGTTTGACTAGAAATATTATATCTGTATCTTGTTTAACCCAATGTGGGTACACTTTTGTATTCAGAAATATCGGTTGTTTTGTTTATAAAAATGGTATATGTAGTGCTGATGTTAATAATGGTCTTTATATTTTGAATATAAATCAATCTCAAACATATAACATGACAAACAAAAGGCTTAAATTAATTAACAAAGATGAAACTTATATGCGGCATTGTCGTATGGGACATATAAATAAGACTCGTATATCCACACTTTCGAAGAGTGGATACTTGGACGGATTTGATCCAAATTCATATGACTTCTGCGAATCTTGTTTATTAGGCAAAATGCCTAAAACACCTTTTAACGGTAAAGGTGTACGTGCCACTGAACTGTTAGCCCTCGTTCATAGTGACGTATGTGGGCCCATGTCTAACCAGGCTAGAGGTTGATATGAATACTTCGTAACCTTTACGGATGATGCATCACGTTATGGTTATGGGTATCTTATGAGACACAAGTCAAAAACTTTTGAGAAATTCAAAGAGTTTCGACACGAAGTAGAAAAACAGACCGGTAAAAGTATTAAAATATTACGGTCAGACCGTGGTGGAGAATACTTAAGCAATGAGTTTCTTGATTACTTGAAAGAGTATGGTATTTTTCACATTGGACTCCTCCCGGAACACCTCAATTAAACGGTGTGTCCGAACAGAGAAACCGAACTTTGTTGGACATGGTAAGGTCTATGATGAGTCGCACTGAGCTACCAATTTCCTTCTGGGGATATGCATTGAACAGTGCAATACTTATTTTGAATAAGGTTCCGTCAAAGTCTGTTGAACACACTCCATATGAAATATGGACAGGAAAGAAGTCGGGTTTCTCATTCCTTATGATTTGGGGATGCTTGGCATATGTTAAACGTTTGGATGGTACCAAACTAGAACCCAAATCGGACAAGTGTCTATTTGTAGGTTATCCTAGGGAAACCGAAGGATATTACTTCTACAACCCACAAGAGAACAAGGTATTTATTGCTCTACATGCAGTTTTCCTCGAAAAGGAATTCCTAAATACAATGGTTAGTGGGAGGAAAGTAGAACTCGATGAAAATCATAGTGATACTGTTCCTAGCACCGATTCCCCAACGGAACACGAACAGTTCATCAGGGATGAGATTGTACCACAATCTTCTAATACACAAGAACCGCGTAGGTCGGAGAGAGTGAGAAAACAACCTGTGAGGTAGGGTTTCTGATCTTACCTCACGTAGATATTAATCTTATTGAGGATAATGAGCCGACTATATATGAGAAAGTGATACAAGGTATCGACTCCGCTTTATGACAAGATGCCATGAAGTCCGAAATGGATTACATGTATACCAACCAAGTCTGGGCACTGGTTGATGCACCAGAAGGCGTTAAGCCAATTGGTTGTAAATGGGTCTTCAAGAAGAAGACTGACATAGATGGCAATATACAAACGTACAAAGCTAGGCTTGTAGCGAAAGGGTATCGTCAACGACATGGTGTCGACTACGATGAAACTTTTTCACCTGTTGCCATGATTAAATCCATTCGGATAATGCTTAATATTGCTGCATATTTCGATTATGAAATATGGCAGATGGACGTCAAAACCACTTTCCTTAACGGAAACCTTTTGGAGGATGTTTATATGCAACAGCCTGACGGTTTTTTCATACCAAAAAATGCAAACAAGGTTTGCAAGTTAAATCGATCCATTTATGGATTGAAGCAAACATCGCGTTCTTGGAACCAACGTTTTGATGAGATCATAAAAGAATATGATTTCGTTCAAAACGAGGATGATCATTGTGTATATGAGAATGTTAGTGGGAGCGCACTGACATTCATTATCATTTACGTTGATGATGTATTACTTTTTGGAAATGACATTCCCATGCTACAATCGGTGAAATCTTGGCTTTCATTAAAATTCACCATGAAAGATCTGGGAGAAGCAGCTTTTATTCTAGGAATAAGGATCTACCGGGATAGATCTAAAAAGTTGCTTGGACTCTCCCAGATCTCGTACATTGACAAAGTGTTGAAGAGATTCAACATGGATCAGTCTAAGAGGGGACTTCTGCCAGTGTCACATGGCGTCACTCTATCTAAAGACATGTGTCCTAAAACTCAAGATGAGATAGACAACATGAGTCGGATTCCGTTCGCCTGCAGGCGGATCGATCATGTATACCATGATATGTACGCGACCTGATGTCTCGTATGCTTTGAGCATGTTGTAGGCTCGTATGGAGGCACTACCCTTTAAGTTGCGGAAATTGCGGGAAACGGACGTCGGAAGGGAAAAGTTAGAAATCAATACCTTGTTGGACTTAATTCGTTTGCTTAGCTTCGGGTTTGCTTGTTAGATCTCTATTTTAAAATTTATCCTCGGCCCAAACCCCCGCAAACCACACACCAAGCCCACCAAAAAGAACCAACCACACGCCCAAGCCCATCAAACCCATCCAAAATAATAATTAACATATTAAACACATGTTGAAATCTAAACAAAACACCTTCCCGAATTAAAGAAATCAAATCAAATCACCTTCCATTATTAAAGAAATCAAATCAAATCAAATCCCATAAATTAGAGAGATATTTTCCTTGTAGCACACTAATTAGAAGATATCCTCCACAATTTCACAATCTTTGTTTCCTACCCATACAAGGTAAACCCTAGCCCCTATTATAAAAAGACACACAAACTAAACCCTTAGACCCTAGAGAGCTCATTCACGAAAAAAATAAAAATCAACAAGCAACTCTCTCACCTCTCTCGTCATAACACACAAAGAACCCTATCACCTCTTCTCGGCAACACACAGCCACTAACAAACTTTCTCATGCATGTGCCCCTTCAATTTCCAGCCTTCACACAAACCAAGTTGCCATTTTGACCAAATCAAATCAATAACAAAAACAGCCCACAAGCATCAAAACCCTTTAGCCACGCACACGCCCCCACCAGTTGACTCACGTCCAAACAAAAAGCCATTAAACTCTCCTCACACTTCACACACTCAGCCAACCCACAAAGCAGACCAAATAACCCATCAGGCGACAGCTCCAAAGTAACTCCCCCTCACACGTTAAAACCTCATGCAACCAGACACCAGCCCCATCGATCATGCCTAACTGCCCTTCACCTATTCAAAAAGTCACTCATGGCACACTGAAAGCCTCACAAAACAGCACCCAACGCACGTAAAAAAAACAAACTCTACTCTGAACGTGAGAAAACAGCCCGCACAGCTCACATATTCACCGTAAAATAGTCACGAAAAACTGCACAACCAGAACATCAAAAACTGTAACAAAAATAGTCCCAAAACCGCACAAACCGTCACCCAAAACAGCCCCCAAATACCACAAACAGTAACCAAACACAACGACCAAAAAATCAGCAAAAATAGAGAAAACAGCAGCCCAAAACAGTGAGGTGACGAAGGAAAACATTGAACCAGTGAACCGGAGGAGTTGCGGAGCATTAACCCTTCCGACGGCCGCGTAACACACTTCCAAGAGGCGACTTAAAAGGTAAGACCTGAGGCCCCCTTTATTATATTTTATTTTGTTTTCCTAGAAACGGCATGCTTGGTTGGACGTGGAATACGTCCAACCGGGTATGCGAAGTCCTACATTGAGAACAGCCAAATTCATTGGTCACATATTTATTATTCCACATTTCTTTCGTATTATTAGTCTTTTACTATTTCACATTTAATTTACGTTTATTATTGTTTTATTGTTCCGCGTTTGTTTTGAGTTATTTATCTTCCTTGTTATTTCACATGTTTGTCTCTTCAGTTATTTATGGCTATATGCATTATCGTATGTTATATATGTCAACATTGGGTTAGTGATTGCGTTGTGTTAATGATTATGTGTTGCCTCTCGCGGTATATCGGATGGAAACCCATACATAAATTCTGTAGCCGAATCCGAATGGATGGTAGTGCGGTATGTACTTGGGATACAATTCCACGTACCGCTTGAGAAACACACATATTTCGTTTCATCCAATCTTGTGTTTATCTAGTATTCATTAGAAATAATATGTTACTTTCATGCATGATTTATGCATTTCTTTCATATTAGGAATTTGATTATCTCTCTTTAATTTTTATGCTTAGACAATTATTATTTACTTATGTTTCCGCATGCACTAATTTAATGTATTCATGAGATTGTGTGTTTGCCGTTATGTCGACTTATTTTTACGCATGCGAACTTAGATATAGGTCTTATGCGAACTTAGAGATATGTTATTCGTACATATGTATGTTGCGTAGACTTGGTTAGATTATTGCACAAATTCTTTCATTACAAGTGGCATAAGTAAGGGACCATTCCGAACCCAACGGTTTGAGGTCTTCCCTTGCGAGGGGTGAGTGCAGCCTTAAATCATTTCCCACTTCACGCTGGGTGGCGACTCCATTATTCTCCGGTTTAGTCCCCCGCGGGCTACTTCGTACTCCCGACTAGGCCGTGAGCCTAGAACAACGTCGTCGATTTATGTGTCCTACAGTCTGGCGACTCCACTGGGGATAGAGAATCAGCCCTGAAATAATTTCTTGTAATGTTTGTGATTTGTGCTTTAATTAACCGTGTCTACCATGGGTTAAAGGGGTTTAATCAAAGGCATTATTAGAGCTTGGTAATGGTTTGGTGTCTTCCTTCATTCACTACATTTCTATAGCTGAAGGGAAAAGTTGTGAAGGCACCTAGATAATCATTTACTCGAAGCTTACTGTGATGGACTAATTTGGAGGATTTATTGTTTATTCCTGTCACCAAGGCGATAAGAGCCTAAGAGGCTTGGGTATTTAAGAGAGTTCGCTCCACCTTCCCTCTGGGAAATCTTCAATAGGAAATCCATTTCACAGTCAGTCATGCATCATAACTCGTCGGCACGTACCTTAAAGTATAAAAAAGGTGCGCTCACTTGGTCGCTTGAACCCTTGAGTGGGGAGTCATAGTCGTGGGGAATCCTTCGCCGGCGAGAGCCTTTGTCTATACCCTTATAAACCCGCATATGAACTGTAGTTGTAGGACCAATAGAAACCATTCCTTTATGTTTGTGTTTGGGACCATCGGCATTTGGATTCGGTTGGACTTTTTTTCATTAGGTATGGGCTTGTTGGGCCATTTAAACTGGTACGAGTACGTGTTTTATGACAAATGGGCCAAAAGCTTCTAAAATACCGATGGGCCACTTTATGTTTAGACCCCTTATCATTTGAAGTTATTTAGTCACGTTATCGCGAAAGTGTAAACTTGTTGGGCCTTTTTCAACTGGGACAAGTTTGTACCTCGCAATAGTATGATTGAATGCTTTAAAATGATAATGGGCCGACTTATATATTCCATGCATCGCACGCATACATGCTAACATGCGGTTTTAAAAGACACTATAGATTTTCGTTGGGTTAGAGAGGAAGGAAGACTTGTCAAAAGACCGTTAGCGAACATGACTGAGTCAGATAACGAGGGTTCTCGCATGGATCAGTTGGAGACTAATCTCACTAAGATTACCGAGCAGTTGCAAGCTTTGACCGCCGATATGGCCAGTTTGACCATACCCCATATAGCCAATGAAAGAAAGTTATGTAACCGGAATATAAGGACCATTAGGGGACCTTTGGGGACCAAGCCCACTCCTTCTGAGGTCACCCCTATCAGGAACAGGCGATTCTCCAATTTTGATAGACCTTTGTCAAAGGTGTTTGAAGAGCTGAAAAGGCAAGGACTCATGAGTCTCTTAGAACCTAAACCACTTCTGAACCCTGTCCCATGCTACCTTGACCCAAACTTATACTATTACCTCCACCAGCAAAAAGGCCATGACACAGACAGTTGTGCCCGCCTCAGACATGAAATCCAGAACCTCATCGACTCCCATAAAATACCGACCCAAGAAAAAGAACAACCCAACGCACACAGTAAACCTCCACCCACCCACATAATCAACTCCGGCCTACCCGACAGCACTGTCCTCCAAACTCACGACCACCAAGCTTCCAGCATGGGGATATGGGGCAACAATAGTAAGAATGAAACGGAACAGAAAGGGAAAGTAAATGGGAAAAGAATTACAGCAGTTAGAGGATCTGATGCCCGAAAAAATCCAGAAGACGGAATAAGACAAAATTGCAAGTTATGGGGATGATTGTTTTCCTGATCTTATTCAATTGTGATCTCACATCCATTAATAATAAAGACATTCATTTCGCTTACTTGCCTGAGTCTCTTCCTTTCAACTTGCACGACTTGAGCATATTTGACATCAACTCAACCAAAATAAACGCATTTAACCTTGGTGTGCCTGAAAGCCCTATGGAGGTCTTAATCGCAAGAGAGGTTACCTCTGAGGAGCGGAAGAAATTAGAGGAGACGTTTAGAGTAACCAACAACATGGCTGAGTATGAAGCGTGGGCCTTCGAACTGACGACATTGATAACCTGGAAGGCTAAGAACGTCGAAGTTTACGGAGACTCGATGTTGGTAGTCCGACAGATGCAAGGGGAATGGGAATTGAAGGAAGAACGGTTGAAACCCTACCTATTCCACCTAAGGAATCTGGCACAAGCTCTCCCCGATTGTAAATTTCAGCACTTGTCACGAGAAGAAAATCAAATGGCCGACGCGTTAGCTACACTAGCCGCAACTTGGGAAAATCCGAAGAAGTTGGTGATGAGACCTCTAGTGTTGACGACAGCAAACAGACCCGTCTACGAGATAGAAAAGATATTAGAAGTAGAGGTCGACTATGGGAAACCTTGGTATTATGATATTCAGAGATATCTAGAACGGGGAGAATTCCCAGAAGAAGCAAGCAGAAAGGACAGGATAGCCATCCAGAAGTTGGCTTCTCAGTATGTGAGTTTGAAATGAGAACTTTACAAGAGACAAGCAAATGGCATCCAACTGAAGTGTCTGAGAAAGAAGAGGCTCAGAAAGTGATGGAAGAAGTACACACCGGAGAGTATATGGACCGCACATGAACGGATTGAATTTGTCTCGTAAGATAGTAAGACAAGGCTTCTACTGGTCGACCATGGAAACTGACTGCGCAAAGCTGGTAAAACATTGTCATGATTGTCAAGTGCACGGTTAATTTGAACCATTTGCCTCACACGAAGTTGCACGGGCTGTCAGAGCCATGGCCATTCTCAGCATGGGGAATTGATATGATCGGAGAGATCCGACCGCACGCATCGAATGGATATCGCTTCATAGTAGTTGGCAATAGACTACTTTTCAAAATGGGTAGAAGCCGAGAGTCATTTCGCAACGTCACAACAAAGTAGTAGATGTTGAAGTTTATAGCCCGGAACCTCATATGTCGATATGGGATGCCGCGTCAAGTAGTAACATACAACGGAGTCCAGTTTCAAGGAGAAACGAAGGCAATGCTATAGAAGTACAGGATAGGACATCATAAGTTGTCACCTTACAGACCGCAGGTAAATGGGGCAGTCGAGGCAGCCAATAAGATGATAAATAAGATGTTAGCTAAAATGACGGAGAACTATAAAGATTGGGCTGACAAGCTACCATACGCCCTGTGGGGGTACAGAACTTCTATGAGAACAGCAACGGGAGCCACGCCTTACTCTTTGGTCTATGGAATGGAAGCAGTACTGCCAGTGGAAGTTGAGATACGGTCTATGCGGGTATTAGCAGAGGTAGAGTTACCCGAACAAGAATGGGCCTCGCAGAGATTTGAACAATTAGCATTACTGGATGAAAAGAGAATGAAGTCCCTACAGCATATGCAGTTATACCAGAAGAGGTTGGCTCGAGCATTCAACAAGAAGGTTGTGTCCTACTAAGATTAGAAATGGTGTGATCTAGTACTTAAGCAGTTAAAGCCGTCAACGACAGACCCGGAGAGGAAAGTTCAGACCCAACTGGGAAGGGCCCTACATAGTCCAGAAAGTGATGGGAAATGGGCTGTGAGACTGTCAGATT
>SKCR01004786.1:0-26183 GCA_019454045.1 Zanthoxylum bungeanum | reverse complement strand
TATTTGAATTTTATTTCATAATTTGATTATTGGATAATTAAATAAATATGTTTATTTATTAATCCGAGAAAAAGTTTTGAAATCGGAAGATACGATTTTCCACCGCTTCCGCTGCGTTACCAGATTCTGCCCCTAAAACCCCTACAAAATGGTATCAGAGCGAGTCTGATTCTAGGCCTCCATAAAATGATTAGCTTGTTTTATTCAATGTTCAATCATGTTTTCTTGACTTTATACATGCTTGTTATAATCTAATTTGATTAGATTTAGGGTGTATGACACTTAATGGAATATCCCCGTTTAATAAGGTTTTAAAGTAACTAGTATTTGGAATACTTGTTTCTTGGTCCGTCTTGTCAATACGGTTTATAAATATCTTTTCGTTGACTACATCCGAGACCGTGCCTCTGCTGTGAGGGTGTAGCTGATAGAAATTTATTTATGCCGAATGTATATTAGATACTAGATAAATTCAAGCGAAAGCGGAATCCTGAACGTGCCCTAGCTGTCAGGGTTACGCAAGTAACTTGAGTTTATCATTGACAAGTTTAACCTTGGTACGTCTCCTTGTGGGCCTGCCTTCATAGCGACAATGAGAAACGGCCAGGACCGGAATCCTTGGAGTCACTAGTGAGTGATTGACAATTAGTTGTCTACCTGTGAATATACGTCGGCGAGACCGTGCCTCTGCTGTGAGTCGAAATATATTCATGGGGTCCTCTTCCCATTATGGAATTCGATTTAATTATTGAATTCTCGTCTTTCCGTTGGGGATTACGGCATTACGTAAAAATAGTGGGAGGCACTGCTAAGTTTAAAATATTCCATAACTTAGGCAGTGTATGTTATTATGGAAATTGTCGCTTGTTTGTTTCCTTATTCTATGTAGATAGAATTAAACTTTTATTAACTGCACACATATTTTGATATGTTATCTGACTAGACTCTTGGTTGCAGATATTCTAGAATAGGTTCTAGATACTAATAGACTAGGATATTATTAGATTAGTCTAAACCATCGGGAATTGTTGTTCCGATTTTCTTAAAAAAATAAAGATGGTTAATGACTTAGTTTCTAAGTCATGATAGATAATCTAGATAGATATCCCCTTTAGGATATAATACTTTAGAGACAATAGTTTCTTATGCTGTAAGAATTGACTTGAATTAGTTCATGTCTCGAGATTCTTGACTGGCATTTAGAAAGCCCTATTAGGTATTTGTTTATCTAGTAATGACGTTTCTAAGCTTTAATTACCTTTAGAGGTAATGTGTCTGACACAATTTGCTAATCAGTTATTTACAATTGTTGTGAATAGTTGAATGCAAATAGTAAAGCTAAAGAAAGGAGATGCGTATATTTGTGTATAGAAAATATCGATTTTCACAATACTACAACTATAGGTATTGGATACCAGATCTCCCGTCTAGTTATTTGAAATATTGGTTAACGATTGTTTTGATATTTGATATCGGAACTTGCGACTATTGGATAGTCACTTGTTCTTTATAAACAATTGTTACATATTTTATAATAACTAGTAGTGTCATTGACGTAGAGATAAACATAAAAGAAATTATTCGGTAAAGTAAATAATTTAGAACGGTGTTTTATGAGTTTAATCACTTAAGCATTGGATGCTTATTCCGTATGGTAAATGATGGTTTGATACTAGATCACACTACACATCCTTATCCATTTAATGAATATTGTATTCAGGAAAGTGATTAAGATCTCGTTTAACCAATGATTGTCATTGGACCACCAAATTTATTTAACTGATACATTGGATGTATGTAGTTTTATAAATAATAATTGCTTAAGGTAGTTTTCTTTATTTCATAACTTAGTTGATGAATTGTCATAACTTAGTTACGTGTTTCTGAAGGAACACATATTGAAAGTCTTGAAAGTATCAAGAACTTTCAATCGTTCTGATGAAACGTAGATTGAACATTTTTGACTTGTTCAAATATATTCAATCTGAAGAATTTTGAAAAACTTGATCCTTAAAATTCATTACATGTCTTTGAACTGTTCAAAGATCTTTGATACGATCAAACGTATGAATTTAAAGCAATTAGTTCTAAGGTTATACAGTGAATATGATTCATATTCAATATTATTCTTCCACGATTCCATCTTGATGGAATTGAGTAGTGGGAGCAATTGAATCTTATATGATTTGATTCATTTGATATTGAATGTTACCGAATTAGTTTCAATACTCTTGGGGTTATACTCCAGTAACACTAATTCATCTCTTAATTAATGTTCCATTATTTTCTATAGTTGCATATATGATATGTATAGGTAGAAAATTTGAATCTTGAAAAGTTTGAGATTTCAATCTTTCTTTTATATAATAGTTATATAATGAAAATTACTTACACCTCGGAGGTATAAGTAAAAGTTTATCGTTTATTCTGTTTAATAGAATATTGTATTCTATTTAATAGAATATCTTTCCTACGATTCTAAGTAATAAAATCGTTTTATTACTTGGTGTGTAACATCAGATGTTAACTATTGTAGAAAAGACTTGACTTATTGAAGTCAAATGTGAGAATGATAAATTATAAATGGAACTATGTAATTAATAAGATGAAGCAACCCTTATACATCTTCCGTGCAAGTCCAATAGGATAACAGAATCATTCACGAGTATTTGATACTTAATGGTTCCGCTGTTTTCTTATTGAAGAAAAATTATCCTATGACTTTTAATGGAAGCGATATTTGATATCGATTCTGGAAGTTCACCATTGAACCTTAGATCTAAGATTGTTCATAGCTTACAATGATCAAGTTTTGAACTTGATTACGCTTTCATTATGAATTAGTTCATGATATGTGCTAATTGTTTGCACAACGGAAGCAATGTGAGCTTATTAAAGGTTTGACCTTTATAGTATGACAGTGAGAAAAGTTATACTCAGCAATCTATTGTAGATTCTGAGAAAACTTATCTCTAGTCACACTAATTGAACAATTAAAGATATATTGGTAATGTTGATAATAAACTGTATATTTTAGCTAAAGAATGCAAAGTGGCGTTTTTGGATGACTTATTCAGATAAGAGATCAGTTGTGATTTCCTTATTTGAAGAGTTCATTCTGAAATGGCCCTAGAGTTTGTGTTCTGCTGAGATCGCAGTTTAGTGTGCTAGCTTATAGAGCCTATTGTAGACTCGGATAAGTCTTCCAGAAGTATGTGTTCTCTATTTTTGATATCGTCAGATTGTCTGATCTTGTCAAAGTATATAGAATACATATGTGATTAGAAGGGTTAGTGGGAGCGTACATATTACTTTCTAGTGTTATATATCTTAACGACATTGTCATTATTATAGTAATAATGAGATGTTTTGAGGTAAAAGATTTACATAAGTCTTCTTTACTCCGTGAAAGCAGTGGGAGTAGTCTCTGTTATATTTGATATAAAGTTTTATATATGATATGAAACTTGGAGACTTGTGAGATACCCCTATTAGTCGTACATTAGATATGATCTAATGAAGGACATAACAAGGCTATCTGTATGACAGTTAGTATAACTGTTCGACAGTTATTGTATGTGTCTTATACATAGTATTCATCTTTCGTAAAGGATGATTCCTTTTTCGAAAGAGATATTGATTAGAATGTCTAAACAATAATGTATCATTTGATGATGACATAGTGAATACTTTATTACATGTGCGATTATCGATGTCGATTTAATCGTAATTGTTACGAGTTATTTTGACATCTTATAGACCATATGATGGATCTTGAAACACGTTCTTTGTGATCTTTGAGATATTAAGAACGAGTTTCTAATTCATGGAGAATATAGTCTGCAACCATTAGGGTCATATTAGTTTTGAGACTAATTATGACGTTAGACAGTCTACGTCATAAAGAGTCACAAAAGATGCAGTGGGAGTGTCACGAAGGATTCTACTATTTAGTAGAATCAAATGCAACTTTTGAAGTATTGACTTATGAAGTTGCATAGTGACCTTTTAAATTAGAAGTTTTTTGAATTGTAATTGTGCTTGCGGTTGTCTTCATAGTATTTTGGATTTGATCCTTAAATACTTGGACAACTCAGTAGCTATAGCACAATACTGATGTAGCATCAGAGTCATATTAATGTATAATCTAGATTCTACAAAATATGAATGATGTTGACTAAGGGAAACGATAGAGTTTGTTTGACAAACTCAATATGTCATAGCGGACTTGTTTTTGTTGCCTACCTCTTAAGTACTGGGTGAGCTTTTGAGGACCATGTGCATACGATGCACATTGAGACGTGTATATGATACCGTGGATTGGCACTAGAGCAAGTGGGAGAAATTGTTGGGGTTGGTGCTCAGAGCGCCAATCCGGACCGTATTTATGTCTGATTCATGAATACGAACATCCCTTTATTCCATAATATTACTTATTTATGGTTGCACCTCTTGTTCTTATATACGTATTCGATCTGATTACGATTAGATTGAAACTAAATGTGGTTAGTGATATGTATATATTAGACAAAGGCCCGATAATATATAATGCAGTACACAGTTACAAAGTTAGTTTGTAATTGACATTGGGAAGTGTCACTGCTATATGTATATTATCAAACATAGTTCTGGTCAAGATTTGCTAACACGGGTCGGTTAGTCAAATCCGTTGAGACCAGTACATGTCGTATATCGTGACTTGGTCCGATGGTTTATCCCAATGAACCATGAGTCTATGGAGACTCGTATAGACGTGTAGGTGTTTATAGTGGATAAACACTGAACGGCTCACCGAAGATTCTTAATGGATGGTACACCAACGTCAATAAGAATCTTCTCGGGTTGAGTAGCATAGTGGTCCTTCGACTTGAGACACCACTGTGGATGTATGAGACATCCTCCACACTTAGATGGCAGTCACGTCACCGATCTATTTAGATCAGACCTCCGCCTGTTCGTTGGGTGTGGATCGATCCTCAGGATATCATGTGTGTGTCAAGATAGGATCCGTCAGTTCTGTGTACAGAGCATAGGTAGTCCATATATTATTAGCAGTCTGTTAAATCTGTGGCCACAGTATACATCGGAAGTAAGTTCCGAGTGTTATTTAGAGATTGCTAATAGATACGTCGACGAGATAATACCTATAGAGATTTGACGTTTACATCTATATCTCTGGGATTATCTGGATACCTGTGATGGAGGGATTATACGTATGCAATGACCTCGACCTGTATGATTCAGCTAGTTTATCCGTGATCGTCATAATCTACGGGTGGGGTAGATTATGTACATGAAATTGGATTTCATGACGGATATACCTGAATCTAGAGAGTCTCAATAATGAAACATACTCGTAGAGCACTAGAGCAACAATTATGAATAATGATGATTATTTATAAATCGTTTAATCGTTAAACGAAAAATACATGCGAACGGGCCGAACCGTCATTTCCTAATTAATGTGTATTTGTATTTAATATATGATATTATCAAATACACATTAATAAATAGTCAAATAAAGGTATTTGACATATATCATCAATATATGTATTTGAGATATTTAAAGTAAATATAATACATATATTTGATATATTTGTATTTAATTAATTATTTAATTATTTAATTGTTAAATGATTAATATAATTAAAATATAAATATATCACCAAATGATAAAGTTAGGAAATGATTATAAGTGTAAATGTTTGACTTTACATTAAAGGAAAAGGTTGTCAAATTGATTTTGACTTCTTAAGATATTTGTTCAAAATTGTTTGAAAAATAAAAATATCTTTTTCCTTTATTTTCTTTTAATTTCGGCCAATACCCTTAATATATAAGAGATATATTTTTCTTAGTTGCATTTGTTGACTTAATTAAATATCTATAAAGTGTTATAAGATATTTTATCAAGTTGATCAAATGTAAGGTGAAATGAAATTGAAATTAATTAACTTGTATTTGGTTTGGTGAATTTCGGCCAAGGCATCTTTGATACAAGTATATATTGGTTTTTCATTTCATTTCATTGTTAACCTAATACACTTTAAGAAAAACTCCATTAATGGAAGCAAAGGAAGCTTGTGAGAAAGAAAGAAGAAATCAAAGAAAGCTTGGATTTTAGTGAGTTTTTCCAACTTGCTATTAGAAAGGAAAATGTTCCTTAGGATCTAGGCTTTAACATATGATGTTTTAGGTTATTTCTTTCTTTATTCCTTGTGTTTTTGTTGATGGAAGTTTTGATGGAAGTGTTGAGCATGTATGATGAAGGAAGGTTGTGACTATTGTAGTTATAAGCTTTCTTTTAAGGTTTTGGAAACCATGTTCCTAATCTAGAGTTGTTGACCCACTCTTAGATGACCTAGATTTGATCTTGAGTTGTTTCATTGTGTTGAGACTTTGATTGTATGGAAGAAACATGATTGAAGTAGTTGATTTAACCAATTTGGTCTAATTTGTCCAATTTGAAGAAATTGAAAAATTAGGGTTCATGACCAATTCCAAATTTGGGGGTTTTCATATATGTTGTGTATTTAGATGTGTATATGATGCATATAAAGTTTCATGTTCATTGGATTACATCTTGATGTGTTTTGATGCATGAAATGACAAAGTGCACAAAATGGCACCTTGGAGGTGCATTCGGCCAAGGATTAAAAATTGGGATTTTTGGTGCTTTTGGTGTTTTGATGTTTTGAACATGCTAAGTTAATCTTAGAAATGATTTAGAATCATTCAAAATTGATTAGATCAATTTCGGACTAAAATGGACAAAATACTAAAGTAAGGGTAATTTGGTAAATTCACTTAAATATGATTTATTTGAATTTTATTTCATAATTTGATTATTGGATAATTAAAAAAATATGTTTATTTAATTAATCCGAGAAAAAATTTTGAAATCGGAAGATACGATTTTCCACCGCTTCGCTGCGTTACCGGATTCTGCCCCTAAAACCCCTACACCACGACCATGGATTTACAGATTGTTAATCACATTGACTATCTATGCTCTGTACACAGAACTGACGGATCCTATCTTGACACCACAAGATATCCTGAGGATCGGTCCACACCCAGAAACAAGTGGAGGTTTAATCTAATAGATCGGTGATGTGACTGCCATCTAAGTGTGGAGGATGTCTCACACATCTACAGTGGTATCTCAAGTCGAAAGACCATTATGCTACTTAACCCGAGAATATTCTTATTGACGTTGGTGTACCATCTATTAAGAATTTTCGGTGAGTCGTTCAGTGTTTATCCACTATAAACACATATACGTCTTGTAATTTTCCAAAAAAAAAACCTATACGTCTATACGAGTCTCCCGAGACTAATGGTTCATTGGGATAAACCATCGGACCAAGTCACGATATACGACATGTACTGGTCTCAACGGATTTAACTAACTGACTCGTGTTAGTACTTTATTTGATAATATATTTCGAGTAGTGACACTTTCCAATGTTAATTACAAACTACTTTGTAACTGTGCACTACATTATATATTATCGGGTCTTTGTTTAATATATACACATCACTAAATCAGATTTAGTTTCAATCTAATAGTAATTAGATCGAATACGTATATAAAAACAAGAGTGCAACCACTAAGAAAGTAATATTATGGAAAAAATGGATGTTAGTATTCATGAATATGACATAAATATGGTCCGGATTGGCGCTCAGAGCACCAACCCCAACACAGTAGCGCTTATCGATTCTTGGTACATAAATATGAGGTTCCTGACATCAATCCAAACATAATAATTGAGTTAAAGAATGCGACATTCTTTGAAGAGACATTTCATTGTAAAGAAAAATAAAGAATGAGGTCTCTCAAAAGAACTATTGAAATTGTTACAAATAGTGATAAAGTTAACTAAGAATCAGATGAACTTGAAAATATTGAAGAAAATGAACCTAGACGGAGCAAGAGAGAAAGAATGCCTGTGTTATTTGGACCTGACTTTCTAACATACATGCTAGAAAATGAGTCTCAGAGTTATAAAGAAATGATGTCTTATTCGGACGCTTGATGAACACTAAAAAGTGCACATTTATTAAAATGAAATTTAGTCATTTTACACTTGTAGTTTCATTAATCCCCTTAATTTAGCACATTTGTGAAATAATAATTAAATTTTTGTTTTACATATTTTTTTGTGATTTTTATTTATTATGTAGGTGAAATAATACTTTTGATGCTTGACTAGAAAAATGGACTTGACATGTGGATTTTGGAGGTCAGAAACTTGCAATGGCATTCTAACGGTGTACAATTTCAAAAATTTCAGCTTTGGTAATTTTCGTATTTTGGCTATAACGTTTTACGCCGATACCGGATTAAGGTGATTCAAGCTCCAGATGAAAGAAGACTCAAAGATCTACAACCTAGAAGTTCATAAGCTTTTCTAATTCTGAGTTTTTCAAGGCCAAAATTTATATATTTTGCATAGTTAATTCCGGAAGTAAATTAATTGGGTAATAATGACAATTTATATATTATAAAAAGTGAGATTTCTAAATTTAAAATATTTAAAGTGGATCATATAACCCCAATTTTTAATATTTTATTGTTATCTAATTCAAATTCTCCAAACAACTTCAAACGAATCAAATCTTTTTCTTTTCGCTCTCATTATTACTTTATCATACTAATTCTATTCCTTATGGATCGACCCCGGACTTTTCGGGTTATTTTATTACTTCGACACTCTTATACTTGAGAGTAAAATCACGTTTTGAGCGTGTCAAGGTTTGTAGCGCCGTTACCGGGGAATATAATTTAGTAGATATAATAATAATTTTTCTTTCTTTTATTTTTATTTTTATTTTTATTTTCTCCCACTTGTTTATTATTTTATTTTGTAAGTATTGCGGGTTGCATGATACATTGTTCTCGGTTATCTAGCGGAAGATTAATTAGAGTGTCTCCATCACTTTCGCTATTAATCGAAATGAAAATCCACCCGTTTGAATTGAAAATCCAATTGATCAGGAAGAGAATGAGTCTCAGCATGGTGATCTTAATCATCCAAGGACACTAAGAGAATTCATGAATCATACCAGATAAGATCACCATCTTGAATTGTTTTCCCCCAGATGCATCACGTTTCAGATTCAAACCAGGTATCATCCCACTTTTACCCACATTCCACGCTCTTGAATAAAAAAATTCTTATCAGCACTTGAGGGAGTTCGAATATGTATGTAATACTTGCACAGATCAAAATTGCAGCATGAACTATAATTTGACTTAAGTTTTTTCATTTTTATATTAAGTATAAAGCTAAAATTTGGCTGCAAAACCTGAGGTCAGGATCCATTAGAACATGAGATGATTTGCAAGAACTATTTAAAAAAAATTATTTTCCCCTCACAGTGTTAGTGTCCTAGACATTCCACGGGATCTCTAAGTGTGATTCGTGTGTGAATAAAATAAAAAAATAAGTTGCGGAGGACTTACATTGATCGGTTGAGTTCAAAAATTTCATGGATGTTGAAGCTTCCAAGCTCATGGGTGAGTATCCCTATCACCTTCACTTGACTCCTTTATATGCTAGCAAAAACAAAATTAACCAAAAATTGCCCTCCAAGAGAAGCAATAATTCGGCTAACAGAGAGGAAACAATCAGTTCCTTTTAAAGTCATGGCCATTCGGCCAAATTAAAAGGTCAAAGGTCATTCGGCCAATCTTCAAGAAGAAGAAGCAAATTGCTTTTCTTTCTTTCATCGACCATTTCATAATGAAAGGCCAATTGCAATTCTTCAAAAGAAAAGCAATATGGCTTACGGCCAAAATGCAAAAAGAAGCAGGCAGTGGCCACTCGGCCAAAGAGAGAGTGAGAGATAATGATTTTCAAAAAATTCATTTTTAATTTATATTTCTTTTACTTTTACCAAAAAGGCAAAGTCAAAGTGTGTTGTATAATTTTCCTTTAAATACTCACAACCACTTCCATCAACTAGATTGACTAGTGATGTAAGTGGTTGTGAGTATTAAAGGAAACTTTTACAACACACTTTGGGCTCAGGTTCGTTTCATCCGATTAAATGAATTTTCCTTCGCGACGTAATTAAATCTAATTTAATAAATAATTATGCCTCGCAAAATTATTATTAAAGTCGCTTAAATAAATTCCAAATTAATTCGTTCGCTAGAATTAAAATCTAATTTAATTCCGCGTTGAAATCCGATTTCATTTAATATATCTAATATATTATTTTAGCCCATTAAATAAATTAAATAGTAAAATCTAATATAACTATTAAATTTATTTTAATCGGACATCCAAAACAACATTGAAACCTCCTTGACATATGGATTTCAGACACGTCTGGCTGAAGACGAAAAATTTAGCGCTAGCAGGGAGGCAACCCATGCAATTGTTGTAATTTTTGTTTTCATATTTTGTGTATACATGTTGTAGATTTTTTAATTTTGTGTGTTATTTTTGTAGGGAAAAGTACAAACGAAGCATTTTAAGACAGAAGGAATTGTGTTTGGCAATCAAAAATGAGAAACAATTCATTAGCGATGGCTGAGTAAGGAATAAAATCTTGAGACGCATCCTAATGAATTTATACTAAGCGAGTGGCGTATTGCGTACACAATTCTTTGCCTTAATTATTGCTTTGATTCACTTTTCTATTGTAATTATCTTTATTTTCGTAGACAGGATCCAGACTTTTTGACCTATCAAGATTTCTTTTGTTGTTTAGCTAACAATCGTCATTTGTAAGATTTTAGTGCTATTATTACTCACCATTTTTCAGGTACTATAAATTCAGCCCGTCATTACACTTTTGAAGTAATCCTGATTTGAAAAAGAAATACATAAAAAATGGAAGCCACTTCAAGAAGACGAGTTGAAAAACATCTGTGTGTTTTGCGGTAGTAGTGTTGGAACTAAACCACAATACATAGAAGCAGCACAGGAATTGGGTCGAGTCTTAGCTGCAAGGAATATGCACTTAATATATGGCGGAGGCAATCTCGGATTATGAGGATCGTTTCAAAGGCTGTACAGGAAGGAGGCAGTCATGTTTTGGGAATCATCTCAAAACCCTTGGCAGAGGAAAATCTTATTGGATCATCAAACGGAGAGGAACTGATCGTGCCAAGTATGTCTTAACGACTGGTAAAAATGATTAACCGCGCTGATGCTTTTATCGCTTTGCCAGGTGGCTTAGGTACATTGGAGGAAATTTTTATAGTTCTATCTTGGGCGAACCTGAAATACACCAGAAACCGCTTGGACTATTTAATGTTGATGGATTTTATGATTTTCTTGTGTGTTTCTTGATGATGCCCGAAGAAATGGGTTCGTGTCAAAACCTTTAAAAGAACTACTCTTTACTGCCAGAACTGCTCCGGATCTAATTGACCAACTCTTAGCCTATGAACCACAAGTTGACCCTATCCTTTCAAAGATAAATGGTCCGAGGACGATCGTGGTAAGAGGCGTCGGATTAATCTGGATCTTAACCTTTAACTTTTCGTGTAAGACTTTCAGCTAACCAGGTATTATCTTCTAAACTCTTCTTCTACTGTATAAGACATTGAGGACAATATCTCATTTAGGTTTGGGGGAGGGAATTAGTTGATCAGTACCTTGTTTTTAGTTGTGTGTTATTTTTATTTTTAGTCCAATTTTTTTCGAAAAATACAAAAAATTGAAAAATTTTCAAAAATTACAAAATATTTGTGTTTTTGTGTGTTTTTTATTTTGACTAAAAAGGTGAAATTGGTAAGAGATAGGTGAGTAAGGAGTTTCCACTCCTGAGACGTATCTCAAACCTATTTCGAAACAAGTTAATTTTTGTTTATTTCATTTTGAATTATTTAATTTGTGAATTCTCCTTAAAACAGACTAAAATGGATCTTCATATGCTCAGTTGACAGATATTATCAACATATATAGTAACATACGGACATGAGCTAAAATTGAAAAGTTTGTAATATTCAGTGCTCTAGTTTAATTGGAGGAAACATCTCAAAAAGCAATGGAGTAAAAAAAAAAAAAAAACATCTGAGATCTGAGTTATTAAGTCTGTAAGAGTATTTTAACCACCTATTGCCCTAAAGCCAATTGGTTTGGGAGTCATTGGCCCAAAGCTCGTTACATGGATCGAAGATGCTGCAAAAATATATATATCTGAAGTCTGAGTAATTAAGTTCGTAGGGGGGTGTCTTAACACCTGGTGCTTAAAGCCAACTGGTTTGGGAGTCACCGACCCAACACTCGCTACATAGCCGGAAGATATTGTATATAAATAAAAAATAGAGAAAAATCATAGAAAAAAATCAGAAAAATGAGAAAAAATATTACATTGCTACAAAAATGTGTGAAATCTGATAGAACTTTAGGACAAAAATATTACTCTCTTATCAACTGCACTTATGACTTTTGTGGGCAAAAATAAGTTGTTTAATATTTTGTTGGCTATGTATATGAAGAATGGTAAAAATAATCGGAGAATTTACTTATTCAGTAATTTAGAATAAAACAAAACAACTAGTAACTTGGAGTAGAAGTTTCACCTGATTAGTCACTAACATCTTTATTCTCTTTTCGCTTGTCTTTTTACTTTTGTGTGCATTAGTTTTACTACCTTTTTACTTTTGTAAAATGTTTGTAGGTATCATTGATGTAACCCTCACGAGACTACAACTCGTCCACTAGGGACACCTAGGGGTTTAAAGGCTTGTTGCATACGCTAAATGCAACTGTGATCCCTACGAAAGTGGCTTAGTTAATTTATTTATATTATTTTATGTTTTGCTCGAGACTAGCAAAATGTTAGGTTTGGGGGTGTGATGAGTGGTAAATCTATCACTATTTCCCACTCATTTAACCTAATATTTTGTATAGTTTCTTGAGTTTTGTGAATATTTGATGATGTGTTTTGTGTTATTTTATAGATAAATAAAGTTTCAGGACATTCTGGAGGTGATTTGGGCCAAAACAGTGAAAATTGGACGAAAAGGGCATTTTGGTAAATTCCCGCGTCGCGACGCCAAGACATTCAGCGTCGCGACGCCTAACGTGCGCCGAACAGTGCTAACGTGCGCCTGTTCAACGTGTCAGAATCTGAGAAAAGTTTGACTTTGCTAACGTGCGTCGTGCCACGTGTCACCATCACAGCCGATCTGTTAATGTGCACCGTGCCACGTGTCAGCATCCTTCGGTGCCAACAGTTGCCATCGCCACGTGTGCCACATGTCACTCCACGTCATTGCCATATCATCAGCCACATCACTAGGTTGACCAAGTCAAACTGCCACCTCACCGCCACGTCATCATCAGCCAATCAGGAAGTGCCACGTGTCGCAATCCTACGGTCCCGACAGTCTCTTTCCCACGTGTCGCCACATCACCGGCAAGTCACCGCCACATCAGCATCAATCATTGAGTATATAATCCTTATCTGACACGTGACGGATAAGAATCTCATCGACCAATCAGAAGCCTCCACATGTCACAATAATTGAAGCCCAACCACCTCGCCACGTGTCACCTTATCAGCTTATCCAGAATCTACAAACCGACGAACCAGAGCGTGCCACGTTGATAGAAGCTGGCATAGCAACGCCAAAGGCCTTGGCATCGCGACGCTGGAAGCCTACCAGGGCCTATAAATAGAGCTTCAAATTTCAGTTTTAGTGGCACCACTCTCTCTCATCTCTTTGATGTAAAGAGAGAGTTTCTCTCTCTAGTTTCTTTTAGTTTTTAGTTTTTTTTAGTTTTTAGTTTTGTAAATAATTTTAATTACGTTTTGTTAATATAGTAATTTACTTTTTTACATTTTATAGTTTTTACTATTCACCATGAGGAGGTAACTTCCCCAGCTATGGTGAAAGATAATTCTTTTACTGTTACTATTTAGATTAATCTCCCTTAAAAATAATATATTCACTATTTAAAATATTGACTTAAAAAGGATACCGCCAGATTGGTCGGTTGGTAATTCATTTTAATCTGGTTTAAACCTGACTAATAAAGGATACCGCCAGATTGGTCGGTTGGTAATATTATCACAAGTTTATATATTATTTTATGGGAGATATCTAAAATAGTAAATAGTAAAAGTAATTCCTTTTACCTTAGCATTTTATTTTATTTTATTTTACTTTTCAGCTTTTATTTTATGTCTTTTACTTTTAAGTTTTTACTAGCCTTAGTTATGTGTTAGTTATCTGGGGTTGTGATGAATTCTAATATCACCGGTTTATAAGGGGTTATTTTATAGTTTGAGTAATTTAAAGGTTTACTTATTAAGTCTTAAGCTTAATGCTTCTTGTTGTCTGATCACCAATAAGATTGATGTGGTAAATCTAAAATGAAATAGACATAGGGATTTTAGGTTTCAGCCTTAGACTTAATAGCCCACGATCTTCCTTGAGGATAGATAACCCTTTAATAGATTTCCTTACATGATAGACATTTACCTGTCGGGCGGGGTAGCCATAATTGGAACTTAAACTTAATGAATCCAGATAATTTGGTTGACATAGACATATGGTTCAATTGGGTTAAACTGGGTATTTGCGTCTGACCATCGACAAAGGCTTTTGCATAATTTAGTGTTCCAGGTTAGTAAACTGATTTATTACACAAACATAAAATAATCACTTCATCTTTTAAAAGATATTAGAATGATTCACAACCCTAGATCTTTGTGTCTTTTGTTCCTTAGTATTTTCTTTTGTCTTTTTATTTATTTATTTATTTTGCAAAACTACAATCAACCAAATCAATCAAGCAATCATTTTCTTCACCCTCAATTAGATATTTGTAAATAAATAGATTCAATAATTAATAACAATAATCGGAATTAAGTCCTTGTGGGATCGATATTTTTATACTACTTGAACGATACGTGCGCTTGCGTTATACGTGTGTGTTTACGCCGGTCAAGTATTAGCGATGCAAGTCTCAGATTAAGACCAAATACACCTACCCTGATTCGGATTCCCATAGACACATAGTCATACTACCAATGGGATTCCGAGGGGTCTATCCAGAGCGAAGCTGTTCGTACCATCGGTAAACAGAACCTCTTATTACACTTGCATGAGTATCTAATACCCAAATATATGAGAACTATGCCGTTACGCTTCCATAATATGCACAAGTGTAATACTATCATATTCCGCATTATCGATGTCCAGTCTCGATGATACTACGACTAGGGATATTTAATGATTAAACCTTCAAAAGTGTGGATATACGAGTCTTGTTAATGCATCCCAGATGACAATGCCACAAATAATTCTCATTTGATTTACTCAATTTGAGCTATTTTTTTGTCGTGTTATATGTTTGAGATTCATTTATATATTCTAAATATAAATATTGTTATTCACATCTAATGTGTTTATCTCAATATCATCTTTATAAACAAAATACTTAGTGTTTTAGAATATAAAGGTATACCCGCAACAGGTTAAACTAGATATAGAGATAATGTTTCTAGTCAAACTAGATACATTATAACAGTCTCCTAATTTAAGTACATGCCCAAATGGCAGTTCCAAAACTTAGGTTTCTACGGTCAAAACAGCGACTATCGTCTTGTTTCCGACTCGCATGTCGATCTCACTTGAAGTCAGTATCCTGCTAATTAGCAGATCCCGCACATCAGTACATATGTATGTCACATCTAGTATCAAAAATAAAATTTAAAACCAATAGTGAACATATTTATAACAAACATACTTGAAGCCGGAGCCTTGTCCCGCCTTCGCTTCCTTCATGTCTGCCTTGTCCATACGGCAGTCACACTTTTAGTGACCCCGTTTGTCACAGTTTAGGCAGACAACTTGGGATATGTCCTTTTAAGAAGCTTTGGCTGTGCATATCTGATTGAGCACTAAAGTTATCATCACAATGAGTCTTCCTAAGCTCATGCTCTACTATTCGCTCAACTCCGGGCTCAGGACCGAAATGTTTTTCTATCAAATAGAATAACTTCTCAGCTCCCAGGACTATCCTGAAGTTCTATTCCCATTCTGAAAATTAGAGCCGTTTAAATACATTTTCACCTAGGATTATGTTCTAAACACTAATCTTTCAGCCATCTTGATTGCAATAGTCCAACTATCTAATCAATGATTCAGGTACAATCAAATATAATGATTACTATAGTCTAACTATATAATCAACTACAATTGATCGGTTACATTCAAATGTATTGATTACCATAATTTAATTATATAACCAACTACAAATAAAGTAGTTTGAATACAGTCTAACTGTTTAATTAATACAACAATTGAATATTAGTCCAACTAATATATTTTATAATTAATGACGAAAAATGAAATGAGTGCGTATTGGCAAGTATTTAAAAGAAATTACAAATTTAATACTTGTCTCCCACTATTTTTCGACGAGCCTCTAACCCTCTGTGGAGTACTCGGGAAACCTAGTTTCCTAGTGGGCTAGGATCCCGTTAAATAACACACAACCTTGACTTTGGCCAACAAGTTGTATGAAACTTAACTAGGTGGATCTCTAAGATCAATTGGATCTCATCCAATTCCTAGATCCAATAGGTGGACCTCCAAGTTCGAAAATATATCTAATATATGCCAATATATCCAATATATTTCCTAACCTTTTTCCTCTGAATCAACTAAGCCTTGGCTTTGGCTCAACAAGCTTAATGAAACCAGTTAAGCGTGACCCATTGACATTGGGAAAGCTCCGTAATCGAGGTCGATGAACAAGAAGTGACCTTGACTTTGGCCAACAAATCACAACTTGCCCAAGACGTATGATATGGAACAAAGTTTTCGTGATTCAAACATATCCGCGATGGACAAAGGTCTTGACTTTGGCCAACAAACCAATGTCAATCTTGGATCTTGAGAGAGAACCACTCAATGGAAGGAAAAACGCTTAATATAAAATTAGGGTTTTTGTCACGATTTGGCAACCAATTTATTATCTTTAATTAGGTCTCGTCATACACCCTTAAGCATGCATTCTAAAAGTATAATAAGGCGCGAATAAAATTAATAATGATATGCGGATGGATATACAACAAATTGTTCCTAGAACAAATCTCTCTTTTTCCTCTCTCCCGCTAGCATTATTCTTACTTCTACCCAATTACATAACACTAATAAGAAACCTCATTTACATTGAGGGGAATTGGTGAGAAGAGAAATACAAAGAGAGTAGAGATAATAGGCTGGACACGCAGGTCCAATTTAATAAATAAGTACCATACTTACAACAATTTCCAAAACTGTCCTCACCCTTCTAATATCCATCTGATATACATTATTCATTCATACATCCAAGTATTCACACAAAGCATGTTTTCAATCAATCTAATCCAATTAATTAATCTTTAATTAATGACCATCCAATGTTCAAACAACGATTTGATTTACGCGAGTCAAACTCGTTTAAGAATAAATACTCAAAGTAAATATCTTAAATTATATCGAACTATAATTTTAAATCCAATTTAAATTATATTCAATACTAATTCATATTTTAATTCCAAATTAAATAATTACACTTTTAAAAGTTCCTTTTAGACTTGGATACCAATCCAATCTTTATAGGTCTCAAAGGCCTAATTAATATCCAATAATATTTAATTAAAATCCAATGGGCTTTTAATTAATTCTTTAGGCATGGACTTTGGCCATTATGGATCAAATCCAAGATGGCAAGGCCCAAGTTAGGAATCACCCTATGCCATAAAATCAATTTAGGCCCATTAGGCCCAATTAAATTTTTAAAGGCCCAATGTCACACTTTGGACTTTATGGAAATGGTTTTAGGCCCAATTGGATCCAACACAATTGTCCAAAACCAAACTTGGCCCAACAAAGCCCATTAAGCCCAAATACAACAAATTAAATTAATGCATCATTCCAAATTACATATTAATTCAATTAAAGTGCAATCACCATAATTAATTAATTAACCTAATGTTTCCAAAACATCAATTTAATCTAATTAATCATGCATAATTCCCAAATTCATGTCCAACACAAATTAAAGCACAATCAATTCATTCCAACATGCTAGGCTCACGGAATTGGCAATGAATTTGTCATGCAATTTGATTTTAATCCAATTAAATCAACATATATCATACATATCATGCCAATAACACATCCAATTGTTAAATTTCAAAATTAACCATGAGATTCCTAGGGTAACATTCGACCAAGGTGGAGATTTTAGGGAAAATTAATCTAATCAATTTTTCACAAAATCAATGATGTACAAATCCAATTCAACATCATATAACTCAACCAAACAATCAATTTAGGAAAAATCAAACTCCAAGCACAAAATCCCCAAATTAAAGTCATGAACCCTAGAATCCAAATCATGCTTAGATCTCGCTCTGATACCAATTGTTAGTGTCCAAGACATGCCACGGGATCTCTAAGCGTGATTCGTGTGTGAATAAAATCAAAAATAAGTTGCGGAGGACTTACATTGATCGGTTGAGTTCAAAACTTTTCATGAATGTTGAAGCTTCCAAGCTCATGGGTGAGAATCCCAATCACATTCACTTGACTCCTTTATGTAAATCTAATTTAATAAAATAATTATGCCTCGCAAAATTATTATTAAAGTCGCTTACGAATTAATTCCAAATTAATTTGTTCGCTAGAATTGAAATCTAATTTAATTCCGCGTTGAAATCCGATTTCATTTAATATATCTAATATATTATTTTAGCCCAATTAAATAAATTAAATAGTAAAATCTAATATAACTATTAAATTTATTTGACCAATTATTTCCAAATTAATCGCGTTATCTGCTCTCGAAGAATTTAATCCCAGATAAATTCTCGACGCAATTAATCCCAGATTTAATTCTTTCTCTAATAATTAATCCCAGATTCATTCTTGCCATAATTAGTCCCAGATTAATTTTCTCTCTCTTAATTAATCCCAGATTAATATTGTTCGAGTCAAATATCATCGGTGAATCTTTGGGATGCGACTCGAGAGATCCCTGGATATGTTGGTAGTAAATACGGTTATCGGACTATCGGAACACATGCGTACCCGATACCACGTTCTTACCGATTTACAAGACATGGTTGGCTTCTAGCAAAGCACCGTGCCTACCCAATTCTTCAGAAAAATTCTTTTAAGGAATACGAGATCTTTGTCAGGCGTAGTATACGTTAGTATTGCGTATTACGATCCAGTATCGGATGTCACATGCTAGGCCTGGGGCTGGAGTTGTGTCTGCCCCGTATGAAGCATATATCGGATCACTAGGAACTAGTCTCTTTATGATCGGAAAGTCATGACCTAGTCATACTTCCCCGATGGCTATAGCACTTAGAGTACCCATTCTGTATCCCTGCGTGATCATCATCTCCATATGACTGAAGTGATACTTCCGTCTTGACATCACATCCAATACACTACGATTCTCAGTATACCCAGAAGAGGCGTACACAGAACCTGTTAAAGCCCTGGACGACTAAAACCAAAGTATACTGATTGTCGCAAGTATTAGCGATGCAAGTCTCAGGTTAATACCAAATACACCTACCGTGATTCGGATTCCCAAAGACACATAGTCATACTACCAATGGGATTCCGAGGGGTCTATCCAGAGCGAAGCTGTTTTCGTACCATTGGTAAACAAAACCTCCTATTACACTTGCATGAGTATCCAATACCCAAATATATGAGAATTATGTCGTTACGCTTCCATAAAACGCACAAGTGTATTACTAGCCTATTCCACATTATCGATGTCCAGTCTCGATAATACTACAATTAGGGATATTTAATGATTAAACCTTTGTGGATTAATACTGTCTCATATCTTATTAATCCGGTACTAATCATATGGACTTTTATCATTTATATATCCATGTAATCCAATTACAAATGATAAAAGAGCAATTTCCTTTGTCACATAGTTAATTTGTACAACAACACTATGTTCTGTACAAATAGTGATGCTATGGGTCATATATGTCCAACACACAGGACAAACTCCTTTAAGAGAAAAATCATAACTTTCACACAAGAGTCGGGGGAACACTTTACCAATGTTGGGAGAGATTTAAAGAGATATTGAATGTTTGTCCACATCACGGGTTTGAAACATGGAGGCTGGTTGCCTATTTCTACGACAGGTTAACACCCAAGGTAGACAAGTAGTGGAAATGATGTGTAATGGTCAGTTTAGGGATAAAAATCCCGAAGATGCACTAGATTACTTAGAACACATGACAGAGAATTCACAACACTGTGACACAATTGGCATTTATTAGTCGTCTGTAAAACCACAACCATTTAGTAGATGTATGTTTAACCTTAGGGAAGACCATGACTTTTCTGTAAAGTATGCATCTCTAGCTAAAAAAGTTGAGGCATTAAAAATAAGAAAGAGTGATCATGTCAAGTCAGTTCAAGAAGTCACATGTCAAATCTGTAATTCAAATGAACATGTCACACAAGTTTATCCAACCTTGCCAGCCCTGCAAAAATGTCTCCATGACCAAGTCAGTTCTATAAACACTTTCAATATACCAAATCTACAATTCTGGTTGAATAAACCATCCAAACTTCAATTGGAGGAATGATAACCAATCACAACCATCACAACAATCTCCCTAGGTACACCGAAATTTTTAAAACTCTAAGAATTATGCACCATATGTCCCACCACCTAGGAAAACCCTTGAGGATACCTTGCATGCATTCATTGAGAAAAAAGAAGCCATCAATAACCAACATGTGCAAACATTGATTGATCTGAAAGATGTTTTTTTCCAAAATCACATCTGCATTGACCATTTATGAGAAAGGTAAGTTTCCTGCACGTTGTGATATTTTTATATCGTACCGCAAGTGTACGGTGTCAAGTTTTAGTATAAATCAGTGAAAGAGTGTCGAACCCACAGAGATTGCGTTAATTCGCATTAAGTACTACAATTGATAATCCTAACTTTATTTAGAAAATAAATAATAAAGATTTTAATTAAATAAATAAAATATAAAAACAATAAAATAGGAGGAACTAATACGATAGAGACTCTGGATCCTGATTTCACCTAGCTGTCGCCTATGTAATTTTCATGCCAATTAATCTTTGTTCAGTTATATTGTTTATAAGTCAAGACTCCTAAAATATCCACTCCCTCTCTCGAGTGCCCAGTGAAAATATCATCAACTATAGACTTCGATATCTCTATAAAAATCCAATAGTTAACAACTCATTACGCTTTGTGATTCTATATTAACGACTTCAAATGACTACAGATTCTCTCGAACTCTATAAAATCCTAGGTTATATTCTCTAGATCTATTCAAAATCCCCTCTCTCGAGTGATATATTCTAAACATATATCATCTTCAATTGTGGCCAACAATCAAGAAGCATTAAACTCAAAAGAATATAAATAAATCAATAAAACTTCATAAGAAAATCGACGAATAATTACAATGTTCAAGCATAGATTACATCATTCTCCAAAATTAAGGAGTTAATTCATGACAAAAGATAAATACAATGATAAACAAACATGAATCTAATGGAAATCATTAGAGTTCTAAGAAAGAAATAAGAAGATAAAACCCGAATTGAATCTCTTCCTCCACGGATGTCACAGCCTTAGTCTCATCTTATTGCTCTTCAATTCTCCTCCTTGGATCTCTAAAAATATGTATTTATGTGTTTTGTGCAGTGTATTAGCCTCCTCCTCCAGTTTTGGACAAACTGATATATTTATAGTAGAGCCTGAGAGTCATAATACATGTTAAAAACCCTAAAAATCACTTTCCTGGCTTGCGCAGGTTTTCTTCCGCATGGGGCGCTGCGGCGCTGAACAATGGGCGCTGAGGCGCCCAACTCCCTGGAAAATGTATGTAAATGACTTGATTTCTCGAGTGGATGCAAATCGATATATTATGGGTCTCGTAACTCTTTCTAAATCAAAGGTTATAGCCTTTTTAATTTCAGTGCGCAGCTGATGCTGGTTTTTACTGCTTCTTGAGTCTGATGCTCCCAATAGGTCCCGAAACACACGTATTTGCTCCATTATCGATGTTCTAATGCTTCCTACAAATAAAATATAAAATAAACTACAAAATACATTAAATGGCTCGAAACATAACAAAACAATAAGCTAAAGATGTCGGAATAAGTGAGTATAAACCACACTTATCAAACACCCCCAAACTTAAGGTTTTGCTAGTCCCGAGCAAAAGATAAAATAAAAACTAAATTCAAATAAATAAATAAAAATAACTAAATTAACTAGGCCATTTTCGTAGGGATCACGATTGCATTTAGCATATGCAACAAGCCTTTAAACCCATAGGCGACCCTAGTGGACGAGTTATAGTCTCGTGAGGGCTTACAGTGACGACACCCACAAACGTCATTCACACACAATCATGCAAAAATATAAAATAAATAACAAAAGATAGTCCCGATAGTTGCACATAAAATTTTCCTCAAAGAAAGTTTATAAATGAATTAGAGAACCTTCAAAGTACGCAATTGCAACTTGAATCCAAATTCTTGAATAAATTATCTAAGCTAGACTCACGGTGTGTGTTGTATGTAAATTTTCATTCACAGCTTGATTCCTATAAGTCAACTCAATGATTTCGTTTATAAATTAGAATCAATGGGTCAAACCAACCTAGATATCTCAATTATGCTCTGTAATTGCTTTATTTTGTGCTCAGTATGGTATGATTTTTCTTTTCTTTTATTGTCTCTTTTTTTTCTTTCTTCTCATTTGCACTTTTTTTCAACTCACCTACCCTTTAAGGTAGCATTTCTCCTCATGGTGGTCCTAATACTCGCCCATGGGTAGCTTCACGCTTATCGGTTATAGGTGGTTTATTTTCTTTCTTTAGAGACATTTTTCTTTTTAGCTATACCACACTTCATAACACTAGCAAATCAAGATATATATCTAAGCAAACGGTCATTCATCGACATGCAATTTCTTCAACTAGTCACCTTGTCAACTACTTAAGTTTTCACTGCTAAAACCTGTTTTTAAGTGCTTATGAGTCTAACATAGATCAACTATTCAAGCATCAGATAAAAGTAAATCGGGCACTTATCATTTCTAAAATTTCACCTTAAACCAACAATATTATCACAGGATTTATGCTTTACTATCTAAGACTAAACAAATTTTTTTTTCAATAAATTAAAACAACTAAATAGCAAGTAACACATACACACACCCCCAAACTTAAAATTTTGCATTGTCCTCAATGTAAGATAAATTAAGAACAAGAGTGAGGAACAACACTACCGTGCATGGAGTTGATCAGGCTCCTGCTGGTTAGAATTTGGTTGCGCGGGCGTTGTGTGTTTCGTGCTACCTGCATAAATAGCATGAAAAACGAATAAATAACAAATATCGCACAATAAAATAAAAATTAAAAAATAAAGAAAACAATTGTAAAATCAATGCAAGGGTTGCCTCCCCGCTAGCGCTAAGTTTAACGTCTTCAGCCAGACGCAACCACCCAAATGGTCATGGTGGCTTAAACGTAATGAACCGGGTAATCTCATCTGCTTTCTTCTTTGGTATCCACCGGTTCTTATGACATGAAAAAGACAGCTTGGCAGGCTGTGATAATTTATCCATAGATGGTCCCTCAGGATATGTAGATTTTCCCTCAATTGGAAATTCTGGACTGCACATTCGGCAAAATTGGCTCGGCTTTCTTTTTAATCTTCCAGGAATTATCTCTAAGTGAGCACTAGTCCTTTCTTTTCCTCTTTTTACGGCCCTTTGGGAGTGGTTTCGAGTTTAGCTGCAGAGAATCTTCTTTTATGCATGGCTGTGCATTATACTCATAGGCTGTTGAAATATTGATTCACCCTGTCTGGTTTCAACTCCCTTTTTCTACTGTATCTACCCTGTGATAGTCTGCATCACCTTGAGACTCGGCGGCGGCCCTGAAAACACTGAAGGTGATTTCTTCATTCTGCTTGACCTCTCATTATCAGTTCACCTTTGTTTTCTTCTTCAGTTACTGTTTCCTCCTGAAATACCATTTCATCTTCTTTACTGCCTAAGTCCTGAGAGGTGTCTTTAAACTCTTTTCCGCTCATACAGGTTATGATTTGACATTGCTCATTGGGGTTGACTTCAATATCACTCGGAAACACCCATGTCTGTTGATTGGCCATTGAAGAAACAAGCAACCCATTTTTCGCTTCTACAGATTTCATATTTGCCTCTATATTGCCCATTCGTGTTTCGATGTTATCCAGCTTTGACTCATTCTTCTCAAACCTCTCTGAAGCTGTAGCTACAAACGTGCTCATGAGGTCTTCTAATGAAGATTCTGCTCATCAGCTCTTGGATAATTGAGGCCATGAGGAGGTTGCAAAATGTTTTCCATATCACATATGAAAAATTCTGATGATAATAATTAGGCATAAACTGCCTCTATAGTTGTTGAAGTTCCGATTGTTCACATACTGTACTTGTTCAAATCCTGCTCCTCTGTTGGGTAAAACCATTCCATTAGTAGAAGCTGCTTCAATAGACGGTTGGCCCATTTGATTTGTCAATACTGCTAGATGTAGTCGTAAGGGACGATACTTGATAAGATTACTTGGTAGTAATATTATGTGAATTAAACAAACAATCCCCGTAAACGACACCAAAAACTTGTTGTGATATTTTTATATCGTACCGCAATGTACGGTGTCAAGTTTTAGTATAATGAGTTTAGAGTGTCGAACTCACATTGATTGCGTTAACTCGCACTAAGTACTACAATTGATAATCCTAACTTTATTTAGACGACAAATAATAAAGATTTTTAATAAATAAATAAAATATAAAAATATTTGGATATAGGAGGAACTAATACGATAGAGATTCTGGATCCTGATTTCACCTAGCTGTCACCTATGTATTTGGAATGCCAATTAATCCTTGTTCAGTTATATTGTTTATAAGTCAAACTCCGAAATCCATCCACTCCCTCTCTCGAGTGCCGAGTGAATATCATCATACTAACATAGACTTCGATATCTCTATAAAAATCCAATAGTTAACAACTCATTACGCTTTGTGATTCTATTTAACGACTTCAAAGGACTACAAATTCTCTCGAACTCTATAAAATCATAGGTTATATTCTCTAGATCTATTCAAAATCCCCTCTCTCGAGTGATAGATTCTAAACATATATCATCTTCAATTGTGGCCAACAATCAAGAAGCATTAAACTCAAAAGAATAAAATAAATAATAAAACTTCATAACAAAATCGACAAACAATTACAATGTTCAAGCATAGATTACATCATTCTCCAAAATTAAGGAGTTAATTCATGACAAAAGATAATACAATGATAACAAATCATGAATCTAATGGAAATCATTAAAGTTCTAAGAAAGAAATAAGAAGATAAAACCCGAATTGAATCTCTTCCTCCTCGGATGTCACAGCCTTAATCTCATCTTATTGCTCTTCAATCTTCCTCCTTGGATCTCTAAAAATATGTATTTATGTGTTTGTGCAGTGTATTAGCCTCCTCCTCTAGTTTTGGACGAACTGATATATTTATAGTAGAGCCTGAGAGTCATAACATTTGTTAAAAACCCTAAAAATCACTTTCCTGGCTTGCGCAGGTTTTCTTCCGCAGGGGGCGCTGCGGCGCTGAACAGTGGGCGCTGCGGCGCCCAACTCCCTGGAAAATGTATGTAAATGACTAGATTTCCTCGAGTAGATGCAAATCGATATATTATGGGTCTCGTAACTCTTTCTAAATCAAAAGTTATAGCCTTTTTAATTTCAGTGCGCAGCTGATGCTGGTTTTTTACTGCTTCTTGAGTCTGATGCTCCCAATAGGTCCCGAAACACACGTATTTGCTCCATTATCGATGTTCTAATGCTTCCTACAAATAAAATATAAAATAAACTACAAAATACATTAAATGGCTCGAAACATAACAAAACAATAAGCTAAAGATGTCGGAATAAGTGAGTATAAACCACACTTATCAAACACACCCCAAACTTAAGGTTTTGCTAGTCCCGAGCAAAAGATAAAATAAAAACTAATTCAAATAAATAAACAAAAAATAACTAAATTAATTAGGCCATTTTCGTAGGGATCACGATTGCATTTAGCATATGCAACAAGCCTTTAACCCATAGGCGAC